>JAVKPL010003932.1:0-209157 GCA_032173675.1 Gastrolobium villosum
GAAAAAAAATAGCCAGTTCATTCACATGTATTGCTCGATTAGTTCAGGGAATTCTTTTTTCTTAACTGTGGTCTATGCCAATCCTAGGGAGGATATTCGTGAGGAGCTATGGCCAAATATTAAGAGGATTAGAAACATCGTGGGTGGTCCTTGGGTCATAATGGGAGACTTCAATGAAATTGCTTCAGTTAATGAAAAAAAAGGTGGATCCCCTGTCAATACTGCTAGATGCCAGAAATTCTCCTATTTCCTTAATGATTGTAATCTTTTGGATCTCGGCTGTAAAGGTTCTAAGTTTACCTGGAAGGGACCTAAATGGCTTCATCTTGACAGGGTTTTCAAAAGATTAGACAGAGTTTGTGTAAATGCAGATTGGAGAGTTGCTTTTGATGATGCTTATGTGAGATCCTTGCCCAGGCTTAATTCTGATCATAATCCTTTGCTCCTAACCTTGTCTACAAAAGAAAATGGTAAGAATGATAGGCCTTTCAGATTTCTGGTGGCTTGGCTTGAGCATTCTTCCTTTTCCCACTTTCTCAAATTTGTTTGGAAACCTCATCTTAAAATTAACCAGAGCTTGTATGAACTGGTTAACCCTTTAAAGTCTTGGAATAAAAGGGTGTTTGGGTGTATTCAGATTAGAAAGGAGTTCCTACTTAATAAGTTGCATGAAATTCAACTGAATACCAATAACCACCTGGATCAGTTTAACTCAGACCTAGACAAGGCCCTCCAGGAAGAACTGAACCGAGTGTTGGATCAAGAAGAAGCTCTTTGGTTTCAAAAAGCTAGATGCAATTGGATAAAAGATGGAGATCGGAACACTAGATTTTATCATACGACTACTATCATCAGGAGGGCTAGGAATAAGATCCTAGAATTAAAAAATGATGAAGGTCATCCTGTTAGAGAAGAAGGAAATCTGAAGAAGCTTATTTTAGGGTTTTTCAATAACCTGTTCGCAGAAGAAAACTGTAATAGACCTTGGGCTGTCACTAGTGTTAACTGGCCTGGCCTTGTTGAATCTGATCTGAAGTTGATTAATGAGCCCATAACTGATCTTCTGATTAAGGAGGCTTTTTTTCCATGGGTGGTCTCAAAGCTCCTGGCCCTGATGGATTCCCAGCTCTTTTCTTCCAAAAAAATTGGGATCTCCTGAAGAAGCAAGTGGTAGAGTGTGCCTCTCATATCTGGAAGAATCCAGGTGATGTTAGGGATCTCAATAAAACCTTACTTGTCTTAATTCCAAAACTTGCTAAACCTGAAAGAATTTCTCAATTTCGGCCTATAGCTCTTTGCTCAGTGTTATATAAAGGTATTAGTAAAATTATTGTTGGGAAGCTAAAACCCATTCTAAACAAGCTAATCTCCCCTCACCAAGTCAGCTTCGTTCCCAATAGGCAAATTCAAGACAATATTATTATTGCTCAGGAGATGGTTCATTCTATGAATAGAATGAAAGGTAAGCGGGGCTTTTTTACTATAAAGATTGATCTCGAAAAAGCCTATGATCGCATGTCCTGGAGTTTCATCCATAAAGTGCTTAAGGAGATTAGTCTTCCTGATCAATTTGTGAATCTCATCATGCATTGCATCTCTACTACTGAGCTGGAAATCCTTTGGAATGGTGCTAAGTCAGGCAGAATTTCTCCTAGCAGAGGCCTTAGACAAGGGGACCCCATATCTCCCTATATCTTTGTTCTGTGTATGGAGAAGCTGTCTCATTTAATTGCTGACTGCATTAATAGAGAGGAGTGGAAGCCCATGAAAGCCGGAAAAGGTGGTCCAATTATATCTCACCTGCTTTTTGCAGATGATTTGCTTCTTTTAGGTGAAGCTAGCATCAATCAGATCAAGACTATTCTGAACTGTCTTGCAATCTTCGGTGACATGTCGGGGCAAAAGGTTAGTTACCCCAAATCAAACATTTTCTTCTCTAAAAATGTTTCTTCTGAGCTGGCTAATTCTATTGTGGAGATAAGTGGCTTTGCTCATACTAGGAATATTGGCAGATACCTGGGCTATAGAATGAAGCATGGAAGAATAAATAAACTACATTATGGAGAGATCATGGACAGAGTAAATGGGAGACTCCAGGGCTGGAAAAAGAGCTGCTTGTCTATGGCAGGGAGAGTGACATTAGCTAAATCAGTCATTTCAGCTATTCCTATGTTTCATATGCAGAATAGCCTTCTCCCAAAAGGCATCTGTGATGAGATAGAAAGAATTCAAAGGAGTTTTATTTGGGGAGACACTGATAATCATAGGAATCACCATGCGGTAAGGTGGGAACAGCTCCAGATGGACAAAAAGCAAGGTGGTCTGGGGATCATCAATCTTAGAAAGCAAAATGAAGCTTTCCTGCAAAAATGTGCCTGGAAGTTAATTCAATCCCCTGACCACCTGTGGGCTCAAGTGCTAGTGGCTAAATATGGCAGAAATAAAGAGTTGTTAAAGGAGGTATCTTCTAAACCGTATGATTCTCATTTATGGAAAAGTTTATGCAAAGTCTGGCCAGATATGTTAAGTAACATCTCTTGGCAGATTGGTAATGGGAAGAAGGTTGATTTCTGGAAGGATGATTGGGCTGGTCTCAACACTAGCTTAATTTCGTTAGCAATTGTTCCTCCTTCAGCTGAGACTGTTGATCTCAAAATAAACCATAATACTTTCTCTTCAGGAGAGGGATGGAATATGCACTTTCTCTTTAACCATTTTAATGAAAGTGTAGTAAACCAGATTATGGCTATTCCTCATCCTGATGGGGAAGCAGGAGAGGATTGTGTTAGCTGGAGAAATTTGCTTCCAGGTCAGTCTATAGTTAAATCGGCTTATAGAAATCTGACCTGTCCTAACTCCCTCTCTAGTGATAGCTGCTGGGACCGGATATGGAGTTGGAAAGGGAAAGAGAGAGTTAAGCTTCTTTTGTGGAAAATACTCCATGGTAGGATGCTAACTAAAGACTATATCAGCAAATGGAGTGATTCCTCTAATAGCTGCCCCTCTTGTCCTGACCTAGCGGAGACCCTGCTCCATGCTTTTAGAGACTGTAATAAAGCTAAAAAGGTCTGGCTAATACCTTTGTTGCATCCTCTTCCTCCTGGTTTTTTCACCTCAAGCTGTTCCAAAGAGTGGATTATCCTCAATTTGAATATAAAGAATACCCATGCCAAGGACTGGAGGGACTTTTTCTTTACCGTTTGTAATTTCTTATGGTATTGGAGAAATAAAGAGCTTCATGAAGGCTTTGTAAAGAGACCTGAAGACCCTTCTCCTTGTATTGCTGAATCAATTGGAGAGTTAAGGTGCTGTAACAGAAAATTGCTAACAAAAGTTGATCCTATATACCCCCCCATCAGATCTTCCCCTGCCTGGATTGCTCCAACTCAAGGTTCTTTAAAATTAAATGTTGATGGTGCAGTTTCTAATGAGAGAGCTGCATGTGGGGGATTATTGAGAGACTGGGAGGGGAATTGGGTTTCTGGTTTCTCTGTCTTTATTGGTTCCTGCTCCCCTTTGCAAGCTGAACTCTGGGCTATTTTACATGGGTTGGAGTTTGCTTGGAAATCTGGTTGGAAGAAAATTATTCTTGAATCAGATTCTGCTCAAGCCATTGGCCTTCTTACCATGACTGGTAATGACACTCGAAAGCTACCTCTGGTAACTAAGATTCGAGCTGCTCTTAATAAGGATTGGTCTGTCTTGTTGAAGCATATTTCTAGGACCTGTAATCATTGTGCGGACTGGCTAGCGAAGAAAGCAATGGATGATCCTTTTGGTTTATCCACTATTACATCCCCTCACAGTGAGCTACTTAATCTTCTTACTGCTGATATGCTGGATCCGGGAGTCATCACTCCAGCTGCAAGATGCTGAGTTTGTTTCTTCTGAGTCGATGGTTTTTAGTTTTCTTTCTGTCTTGCTTTTTCCTGTTATTGTTTGTTTTCTTTTGTTTCGTTTTGTCTGTTTCGTGGGGCAATGCCCCATGTATTTACAAAAAAAAAAAAAAAGTTAAACTACTCTAGGAGGATCTGAGATGAAATAATTCCTAGCTATAGTTTAGTTATTAAAGTCTTAATTCGTTTTTACTCATTTTTATTCTTAGTCTAAAATTATTATTAATTACAATTGTTTTTGTTTTTATTCAAAACCACTCTTCCTACACAAATCGATTTGTTCAAATTAAAGAGAATAGTGAGAATAGTAATTGTTGCATTAATCATCGTGGAACGATACTATACTCACATTTTATTACTTATACGACCCGTATACTTGCCGAGATTGCAACATTATGACCTTGGTGCCTTCTATTTATGCTATTTGTGAAAGCTAATAAATAAATAAATAAATAAAGGTTTCTTACTTCTTAATTTTCTTTTAATTGCCATCAATGGCTAAAACTTTACATCTTATATACTGATATGTAGCAATTGGAAACCTTTTATTCTTTCTACCCCGGAATTTTTTGAAAGGAAGGTTTATAATAAAATTTAAAACTTGACTAGAGTAAATACTGATAACTAGTTTTGCCTGAACGATTGAAACCATTAACCTGACAGCTTGGAACTAGCCCATTTTGTTGAGTAAGATAATGGCTTGATAAATGCATTGCCTAGTTTTTTGTTCTTAGCATGACGACGTGTTTTGAAGTAATTATGATCACAATAGAATGCATCTATCTTGAGTATTCGTTAATGCTGCTTGGATTAGGGGTGAAGGTGAGTTTAGATATATAGAGGAAGATCTTTTTGGATCTATTTGTGGGCTCTGTCTCATAGGTATAGCGGAACAAAGTGTTTGTCACTTAGTAATTGACTATTTGGGGTTGTTGTAGAGTCTTAAATTGCTCACAATGGACTAAGATGTTGATGCTATGTGTCAGAGTACATTAGTTAACCTTTGAAGTATTGTTTGTTGGGTCCTTTGAGCCCTTTATGGACCGGGCCTTATATCCCTCGTGAGATACGGATCAAGTGTTAAGGTTAAAACTTTAGAGCAATATAGATTTAGTACTACCGGGGCATTTGATTGAAGAGAAATTTTTTAAATATTAGGAAAATGAAATTAATAGGAAAATGATTGAAAAGTGAGTTTGGTAGAAAAATGTAAAAAAAATTGTTTGGTTGAAAAAAAAATTACCGGGCAAATTAGGTAAGATTTATTAAATCTATGTTTGGTTTGAGATAAAATATAGATGGAAAAATAAGTGATAATTACGAAAATATCACTGTTTTTAAAATTATTATACAATGGAAAATTAAAACATGGATAACTGGAAAGGTCGAATTTTCTGTCTTTTTTTTTTTTTTTTTCTCGGCATCCAAACAAGCAAGCAGAGAAACTGACCTGAGATCCAATTCCTGTTATGCCCCAATTTGATTCGATGTAGGAAAATTGGTTGAAAAATCGCAAATTTCGGCGTTAATAATTTTCTGCCTTTTGAAAAACCTAACGGAGAAGAGAAGCGAGGAGTTCCAAAACGACGGCGTTGAAACTTTGCAGAGAAGCAGAGTCTAGAGAGAGAGAACGTAAAGCTATGTTTCCATTGTTGTATTGTATTATTATTTGAGCCCTGCTCTGTTGGGCTTGCTCTTGTTGGAGTTAAGCCACCAATTTGCATGAAGTTCTTGTCTAGGTACTTGCTCTTGCTTCAGTACATGACCACACAACGAAGATAATATCAGGAGGGTATTTTCGGTTGATTTAATTTTGCAATTTAGACGGTCATCGACAAAAAACCACGTCCAATATCTCTTTCTCAAAAGTGCCAATACCTAGCTTTCATCGATCAAATAGGGAATGCTATGCAAATGACATAGATGAGCAACATTACCAAATCTGTCTACCAAACAAAGACAAAGTGAATTGCCAAATTAATTTGCCTAGGGAAATTACAGGATCTCCTCAACCAAAGAGCACCTAATGCTCTGAGCTCAATAAAAGTTACTTTGTGGTTTTATGGACTCCAGACCATGTTGGAACAATCCTGTGCTCAATCTTTATTCTTCTATCATCGATTTTTTGTTTTTCTAAAATTCTGCAATCATAGAATATGTACGTTACCTAATCAATATCAAATTATCAACATTAGAAGATGAGCTAATTCTTTTATGTGAAGCATCAAAATTCATGTTTTCTTTTTCTTTTTTTAGTAAGTGATGGGTTTCATTACTTATTGTGCCTGTGATATAAGAAATATTATTTAATTTGATATGAGAAAAGAAAAACCCTTCTTTTAAAACCCATAATGAATACATAGTTCAATATAAATAGGGAATTAATTTTCTCATTTTACATGAGAAAAATTTCTCATGCTACACTCACAATACATGAGTGGGATCCACAAAAAGGTGAAAAGATAAAAAAAAATCAAGATGGGACCCACTCATATATTGTGAGTGTAGCATGAGAAAATTTTCTCATGTAAATTGAGAAAACTATTTCCTGTATAAATATCTGACAAAGCACAAAAGATTTGATCGAGCCTCACTTGCAAGGAACGAAAATTCAATAGAAATAAGCCCAGCATGTTTTGGGCCATTTTCACTTGCAGTTCAACTGTTATGCTTAACGAAGATTTCCGGTTAGATAATACTCCAAAATTACGTACAATTATAGTCAAATAGTCCTATTGATGTCGTTTATTTTTATTTTTATTTTTGGTAAACCATGTCGTTTATTACTATTGGTAATTTTACAATAATTTCGAAGAAAGTTACGATTTTAATAAATAAAATTAAAATAATTTTGATAAAGTTATACATGGATTCTAAATTTAAAATATTATAAATTTAGAATAATTGTAAATTTTTTTGTTTCATAATGCATATAATTTTTGTCAAAAAAAATTAAATTTATTATTCAGTAAAATTGCAAGTTTATTCAAAATTATTGTAAACTAAATTATAGGGTGTCATTTTTATTTTTTTTCTACGACACTGTTGTGCACGCTGTATTAATATTTTAGAAGTTCAAAAAGTTAATAGTATAAAGTCCAAAATATTTATTACAGCATATAACAAATGGGAAAAGATATTCTCATGTTACCTGAGAATTCAATTATCATGTTACATGAGAATTCAATTATCATGTTGAGACCATTCGATTTGCGTGCAAAACTTTTCTTTTCTTTTTCTTTTCTTAATAAATGGGGGGTCCACTACTAGTTGAGTCATAACATGAGAGTTGAATTCTCATGCAACATGAGAAAATCAAATCCCATAACAAATATATGGTCATACAAAGGGAAAACATTTTGTACTTTTAAAAAACCTTAGTTATGTCTTTGGCCCAGTTATAATTATGTACTCTGAAAAATACATAATTATAATATTAATTTATATTTTCATTCTTTCTTCAGAAACTATCACTAATGTGAAAAGTAAAAAAATATATAATTTTAGTATTATAACTAATAACTATATATTCTTCAAAGTAAATAATTACAAAAGAATAAAAATGCATAACTTATATCCTTTAAAAATACTAATTATTACTCATGTAAAATAACATCTTTATCTCGATATTATGAAGGGATATGTATGGGTCGAACCGAACCAGATTTTTTGAAAAACCGAACCAAATTGTTTTAAATTTAGTATTATGCATCCAACATGTGGAACTTTGGACAAACACGTCTTTTCACATTTAGTGTTGGGTTTTGTTAATGTCATGTAACATGAAAGTTGATACATCATGTCATAGAGGGATAAATTTTTGGTGCTACTGTAGCACCTAGATTCAGTGCATCCCACAAATGAGAGCATTACACTTCAGAGGAGAGAAAAAAAAATGTGGCAGAAAAGAGAAATTTTGGCTGACATGTAATGTTCTGATTGGTGAGATGTACTGAATCTTTGGTGCTACAGCAGCACCAAAGATTTATTCGTCACTGAGACATATTTTTGTAGGACCCACCAAATATTAGGGAAAAAAATAAAGATAAAAGTTTGCACGGAAAACAATCTGAGAGTAGTAGGAAACAAAAATTTCATGTAACATAACATTTGTTTTTCCCCTAAGGAAATGTAATTAATATGGAAATGGTTGGAAAGTGAGTTTGGTATGAAAATGTAAAAAAAGTTGTTTGGTCAAGAAAAATTTTATCGGGAAAATTAAGTAAAATTTATAAAGTCTATATTTGGTTTAAAGTAAAATATAGATGGGAAATAAGTAGCAATTATGAAAATATCCCTATTTTAAACAAAAGCACCACCCTATCACCAAAGTCTACTCTGCTTCTGCTTCTCATTTCAACGCTTGGGCACGCCTTGGTCACGACCGTCATCACTCATAGTGAGGTCTTGTTTCTTGGAAGATTTCTTTCGGTGAAATTCTAAATTGTACTCTTCAAACTCCTTGGAACTACGCTCAAGCTTATAGAAGAGAATAGACTACCACGAATTCTCAAATTTTTTAGAGGGTATAATGGTCTCCAACAATTTGTCTACACGGTGATTTAGCCAGTTTTTTCCATAAAAACCACCTCCAACAAATCTTTCTTAACAGTGACAAAACCTATCATTCCACCAGCAAATTCAAAATGCAATGCAAACAGGATAGCTGGGTATTTAGACTGAATCTGTGCAACCAAACAAGTAATTTCTGGATTTCTTCCTTCACTTGCATAGGAAAGTTTGAAAACCCTCCTAACCAAACACCACCTTAGTATTTTAGGAGTTTAGTACGTGGATTCTTTTATCTTATTAATTTGTATAATCACTTATTTATGATGTAACATACTCAGTGCCGACATAATTCCTACCGGTAGTTACAGTTCGTTATAACTCTTTTAATTCTCAACATGACTACAATTTATATATAATAATGAACTCAGTGCTATTTATATCTCTTCTCCCGTCATATTCAATTTGTAAATCTTGAGCGTTTTTTTTTTTTTTTGCTTTTCTTAAAGAACCCTACTATTTTTTTTTTCTTGTATTTTGTATTTCATATTTCACATAATGAATGGTAGTAGCAATAATTTAATCGTCATTATATATTATATTATAATGGGATGAAATATTTTGGAGAAAACGGTTAAGTGTTTAAAGAGAAACAAAAATATTCCTCATAAGCCCTATTGAGATTGAAGAGAAACTAATATTATTGAAAAACTAACTCAATCAATTACAAGTACTGATACTTATATTAGTAAAGAATGAAATGAGAAAAAAACAAGAATTGAATAACTAACATTAACTAACTACTAACATTGACAGTAGAGGTGGCAAAGTGGGCGGCCCGCCCCGCCATCAACCCATCAAAAAATGAGCCACCCCGCCCCGCTTTTAAAATTGGGCTAAAAACTCAGCTCGCCCCGTCCCATTTGGCGGGTTGGCCCGCCAACTCGAGCCTATTTTACACTGACCCGTCTCGGCCACCTATGCCCGCCATGGACCTGCCAAAAAATGAGCCCGCCCCGCTTTTGAGATGGGTTGAAAAACTCAGCCCGCCCCATTTGGCGGATTGGCCCGCTGAGTCGAGTTCGTTTTGCCGGCTCTAATTGACAGTAACAAACTACTAACAGTAACTATTAACTAATATTGTGATAAGCCCCCGATGCAAATATAATGATATGAAGAAAATAATATACAAGAAGTTGAGGTTACAGTGGAATCAATCCTTCTTTCAATTGATTACTAGATGCGCCTCAGGTAACCTGATGCGGTGGGTTGCTATGGAGGTTATCGAGGATGAAGATGTAGTATTAATAGTAGACGCATTTCAAGAGCATGGAAAATTCGCATTCATCGAATTGTACGCGGAACAAAACACTGATGAATAGTCTAGCACTCAACATCCGCTCCCCTTGCAATTACTTCATCGACATTAACAGGAATCACATTTTCAATATATCGGGATGAAAATATATATAATATTAATATAATCGATATTACGATGAAAATTTTTTTAGTGACATTAATAATAACACAAATTGTTAGTGATTATATTTATCTCAAAATATATTAATACTAAAACTATGATTTTACTGTCAGAGTGAGTGAGCTAGTTCCAGTACCGTTTATCTTTCCAGGTTTATGAAACGTGTTTACATACATACAATGTAACATATAAGCAACGTATTAATTAAGGCAACTTCACCCACTTATTTGGGTGGCTTATTGAGTTGAAAACAAATGGATTTGATTAATTAAGCACAAAAGCACTGAATGTATACGCTTTGGGTCGCCTTGTTGTGTTGTCAAATCAAAGATATGGTTTTCAAAAGCAAGTGAAAGCATTAATTAGTGGATAAGAATCATATAGTGGGAAGTGGAGCTGTACTATTATAATTAGCGAAATTTGGAGAGGTTAAGACATTCCTTCAACCAATATCAAAGAGATTCTCCACGTGAATAATATGCAACTTGGCACAAAACAACATTAGCATTGTTTTCTCAATTGAAAAATTAAAATTATAAATATATATATTGGATTATATTTTTCAATCAAGCTTATTTTCAAAGATTTGTTTACCGAAAAATAAAAAAAATTAGGCAAAGAT
Source organism: Gastrolobium villosum (assembly GCA_032173675.1). Taxonomy (NCBI): domain Eukaryota; kingdom Viridiplantae; phylum Streptophyta; class Magnoliopsida; order Fabales; family Fabaceae; genus Gastrolobium; species Gastrolobium villosum. The sequence goes on from JAVKPL010003932.1 coordinate 10,508, forward strand.
TTTTCCATGATAATTATCAGTTTTAATTAGTCTTGAAAAACTTGTACACTATATTCCATTATAAAATTGATCTCCCTTTTAATTCTACCCAACCTCAGTTAAGACATAAGTGACTTTTCTATAACTAAAAGTGTCACAAATTTCATCAATAGGGTTCAGGTGGAATAGTGATGGGGATGTTCTTCTATCAAAGTTAAAAACAAAACCACAGTCAATTCACGAAACAATTGAAATGATTTCTTCGTTGCTAGTGAGTGTATGAGTCATTGATCCTTCAAATGTCATAACCAAACGTGTTTATTGCTCTCCAAATTAAATTCCAACTTCACAATCACCTTTCTTGTACAGAAACTTGTGGAGAATGCAGAGTACCTAAACAGGACCAACCGATTTCATAATGTTTCCTTCTCCAGCGATGGAAAATGTCTATAGGCATTGTAACATTTTATGAGGATACCACTTTAATGGATCCAATCCACTTTAACATTAATGGCAGCAATCAAACATGATCAGTGGTACAATGTTTGGGGTTCTATTGTTCTGAAGTATTGCCTTAGTGGCCCAGCCATGTGTATGACTTAACAAACTTAATTTAAATACTAAAATTTGCGGTGTCGCCTATATTCTCAAAAGTCAAATGCGATATATTAGATAACAAAAAATAGATACACATTACAAATCTGACGATAGATTATATATTTGAGGAAAAATAATGATTAAAGTTGTTTGAACTCAAATATAGTCACTAATGAATTTCAAGCAATTTTAAATGAAAACTTTATATTGCATTTGTATTTTGGTTTTGTGGCTAAGTGATGGTTGAATTAGTTGTCTGTAACTTTTTTATTTTGATAAGCTCTGTGGCTTTACATAGATTCTCTTCAGAACTATAGATTTAGTATTTACGCCTTCTTCTTTTTTTATTTTAAGGATGTATCATTTTAAAGGATATAATCTTATAACATTTTAGATCCTAACTGTTGATTTTCGTCAATCAACAGTTATAATCTATTGGGTTAAATTTAATGGGTTGAATTTATTAATAATTTTGATCCAATAAATTATAATCATTAATGGACAGAAATCAACAATTAAAATCTAAAATAATATAAGTTTACGTACTTTAAAATGTCATATGTTATTTATTTTTTTTAAACAACCACAAAAATTAACGAATTAATTGCTTGTCTCCTAGCTATATTTATTGAGATTACATATGAATTGTTGTTGTACTTTGATGTAGATATTATAAAATAGATGTAAATAGAATAGTTCACTAACTAAGAGTTATTTTCACTAAGGGCTTCGATTGCCATCTGCCATTAGGAAACAAGAGAAAATTATAAATTTTAGGTTCTTCTAATAATTTTCTGGCATGAGCTTTTCCTATTTTTTATTTATTTGCTTAAAATTTTAAAAATCTTCAAATTTGAGTTCATTTATAATTTATTTATGAAACGGATCCAAACCATACAAGCACTTCCCTCAGTTTTGGTTTTTCGTACAAGAGAAGATCCATTGAACCCGTACACTGTACACACTGTGTCTGAGTATCAAATAATAAAAATAATAATAAAATAGAGTGCATCAAGAGAGGGTCAAAACCGTCAAAGCGGTCGAAAACCAGTGGCAATAATTTTAAATATAGTCGAAAACAAGGGACATTTTGGCAACCTCAATCCTATATAATCAAACGTCAAACGCTGCCACATCCCGCAACTCATCCAAACACAAAGAAAACCTTCTTTGGATCCAAGAGCTTCTCAGTCCTCTTTTCTTCTTAGCAAAGCAGAAAAAAAAGCACAAAGAACAAAGAGAAAGAAATGGGAGGTTCAAGAGCTAGTGGCATGATGAAGGGTGGAAGAAGCATTCCTAGAAGATATTCAGAGCGTTTACTTCCAAAGAGAGGACAAGTGAAGATTGGAATAGTGGTGGGGCTGGTTGTCTCTGTTGCTTCCATTTTCTCTCGAAGTAGAGCTTCAGCGGCTGCTTCACCCTCTCACCTCGTTCACTAAGACATAGCACGCTGAGGAAGTAAAGCAATCAACGAGAAAAATTTTGATCCTTTTTTATTTTGTACAAATTGGGGTTTTCTTATTCCCTTTCTATTCTGTTCATATGTAAATCTCTTGTTTTCTTTATCTCTTTTTTTAGGTAAATCTCTTGTTTTTTTGGGAATGAATCTAATCGGTTCTTGTTTGCCCGCTACTGAGTGCAAAATTTTTAGTTGGATCTACAACATTGGATTAATTTTAGGCTTATCTAAGTTCCAAAAGGAAAGCCACATTAAGATTTAAAAAAAAAAAAAAAATTGTCTTAACTAATAGACTATTTTTTTTTTCGGTAAATAACTAATAGACTAATTTTAATTAACCATGCCGGAGAGGAGAGATTTGATTTTTTTAAAAATATATATATATATATAAAAACTGGAAAAAGAAGAATGAAACAGAGGAGAGAAAAGATTTTCTCGGCGAGAATAATATAAGGGTTTTATGTTTATGATGTAATGTTGTAGGAAAAGTGATTCTGTACTGTTATAGAGATTTATTTTGGGTGTCATTTTTTTTCTTTTTGTTTTAAAATGTGTGGGCCACATAAAATATTATGTGTGTAGGAAAGTTTGTTGTGTTATGTTAAAGGGTAAAATGAAAACTTATACTATAAATGCAAAACCATTTTACTCATACGTGTCCTGCATTGTACCCTCATAGGAATAAAATTTTGGTATTAACGTAGTACCTAGATTCAGTGCATTTCATAAATGAGAGTATTATATATCAAAGAAGAGAGTAAAAATTTGGCAGAAAAGATAAAATTTTAATTAATATATAATGCTCTCATTAATAAAATGTATTGAACCTTTAGCGTTACAGTACCACAAAAAATTTATTCCGCTCATAGATGCCCGAGGCACGTGGAACTTGTCACATTATGAAGATATAGAGACTCAGTGGGATGCTGTCATTTTTTGTCGGCAACTTTAGCTAATAGGTATACTGTCCACTCCACTGTTATGTACTTAGTTAATGAATCGCGTAACAAGTGTAGTATAAAGTATAACAGAAAATATTTTCTTATGTTGCATAAGAATTTAATTTTTATGTTAATGATTTTTTAATTTGCGTGTAAAGTTTTTTTTAATAAATATGAGATCCATTACTAATTGAGTCACAACATAATAATTGAATTCTCATGTAACATGAGAAAATTAAATCCCAAAATATAAACACTTTTTAAAGAATTAAAATATAAAAAATTTAATAAAATATAAAAAAAAAAAATTTGGTAAGCGTAAAGCATAAAACTTAATACGTTGAGACTTTTAAAATTATATTACTACTAAAACTATAAATTTACTGTCACAGTGAGTCAGCTAGTTCAGTACCGTTTATCTTTCCAAGTTTATGAAACATGTTTACATACAATGTATCATCTAAGCAACGTATCAAAATGAATTCCCTAAAAAAAATATGATATGATTACATAGAGAAATTATAATCACATAAAAATAAATCAAAAGTTATGATTTTATAATTAATTATTGTAATATTTCTTGTTTTTCTATATCTCATAAAAATAAATCAAAAGTTATGATTTTATAATTAATTATTGTAATATTTTTTCTTTCTCTTTCTTTATTATCATTAACTTACCTTTGTATAGTTATGATTCTCCACATGACCCATATTATTTTTGTTACATGAGAGCAGTGTTGTGAAATCTGGCCAAATTGATTCGGAACCAGCAAAGCCTATCATCGGACTGGTTCGAGTCAAGTACTCGACCAGCCATGTATTTACTAGATCAAATCCGACCAAAACTGACAAAACCCAGTCAAAATCGGGGACCTGATTGGATTATCCATTTTTTATTAAAAAACAAACAAAAAATAAAATTGTTTCATCTTGTCAAAAAAATGTAAAACTCATTTTAAATTTTTTATAATTTTATTTGTTAATAGTATACTCTTCTATAACGACCTCAAATTTCAGCTTTCAATACTAAAGTAATCTGCAAAACAATAAATTAAGAGAATGTGACATATGTCATTTCAACATAGATGAATTTGAAAAATATAAGTTCATAACATCTGGCTTTTTGAATGTCATTGAGAGGCATGCATTGTTGTCAAAAACTAGTATAAAAACGTAAAAACTTACGTTTTTACTAGAGTGGTGCGTGTTAAAACGCAAGTAAAAACGGTCCTTGGTAGAAAATGGTAAAAACGCCGCTTAAAAACATAAAAACGGTAAAAGCTTACGTTTTGACCGTTTTTACTTAAAACGAAATTAAAAAAAAAAAAATTATTTGCCAAAAAGAAATAAAAAAACCCAATTTTCATTTTACCCAAATCATATGCATAGTATCTTGATATCTTTTTGTTTGGATATATGTCTTTTATAATTATGCCTTATAAAGCTGCAATTCTATTATAAGTTATGCTATAAGAATTGTTTGTGTTTTTGGATCATTGTGTGCATTGAAAAAGTGGAATTATATCATAATGAACGATGATCCAAATTCTGCAGAGAGTATGAAGCAGTTAGAGCATATTGGTTATCCATTACTTGTTAGTTATCACTGTTTATAATCTTGATACTTGATTATCAAAAATAATTTTCCTTTTCATACAGATAAGTGGCTAACACACATGTTCATTCTGTGATATTTTTTTTACATGCATATATATAATTTTGTATCTTGACCTTAAATAGTAGAAAGTAGAAACTTTACGTTTCGTGTCGTTTCTACCAGCCCTCTCCGTTTCTACGTAGAAACTCGAGTTTGACAACATTGGAGGTATGTTATGGAAATTTTGAGTTACAATTAAAATTGACATACTAATAAACTTGTAAAAGTATTTGTGCTTTATGAACTTGTAAAAGTATGATTAAGTAATTTTTGAGCTTATTTAGTAAATCTTGTTTAACTCATTTTATTTTTATTTTTTGGTACAATATTTAACTCATTTTAGATAGGAAGAAAATAATTATATTTATATGTTCATATTTATATATCCGGGTCAACCGGTCCAACCGGTCCGACCAATAACCCACCGGTCCGACCAATGATCCAGTTTCCGGACCGGATCAATGTCCGGGTCGAGTTTAATAACACTGCATGAGAGAGTCTAGATCCCTTTCCCACTTATTAGGGTGTAGGGTGTAAATGGGCTAAACTGTCCTACAGGGACCTATGACCTAGCTTATATCATGACAGACTTGGCTGATTACATATAGTCATATAGAGCAAGCATAGGCTTTTAAGAAAATTGATCTAAAAAGTAGGCCGTGAGTTTTTTTTTACATGTCGGACCTATAAACCTACAGGCTATAAAGCACTGATACGTGACTGTTGAAAATTTTTGCGTGTCGGACATGTGTCCGACACGGACACGTTCCGACACGCGATCAACATTTGGGGACACGCGGTCAACACTCGGAAACGTTCCGACACGCAGTCAACTTTTTCAGACACGCGGTCAACGCTCGGACACGTTCTCGGACACGTTTTTTTTTTTTTTTAAATCTTAATTTTATTTTGTTAACTAAATATAAAAGAAATAATTTATAAATTAATTTTTTTCTATTATGAAATTTGATATGAAAAATTAACAAAGTATGAAAAATTAACAAAGTATGAAAAATTATTTATATTTATATTTATGTTATGAAATTTAAATATTTGATTGGTTATATAACTTATTATGGACTCTTATATGTATTAAATATAAATTATATTATATATATTAAAAGTTTTATTTAATATCAAAACGTGTCCCAACGTGTCGAAGTATGATATTTTTTAGAATTAACGTGTCGGCATGTCGTGTCTGTGTTCGTGCATCATAACCTACAGGTTAGCTTATATCATATTATTTATTTAATTAAAATAAATAAAATTATTTTAATAGTAAAATATATTTTTTTTATTGTATTTTAAATAAAAGATCTAGATCAAGATTTTTGTTTTTTAAATATAGATCAGGATATATTTCTAATTTAAATTTATACCAAGCTAACAGGTTAGGTGAAATATTTTACAGAAATCTAAACTATTTAACTCAAAACTTAGACTAAGTTAACCTATTTACGAAAGTATTGAGTAGAAAACAAATGGTTTTGATTAATTGAGCACAAAAGCACTCAATGGATACCCTTTGTGTCGCCTTGTTGTGTTGTCAAATCAAAGATGTGGTTTTCAAAAGCAAATGAAGCATTAATTAGTGGCTAAGAATCTTATAGTTGGAAGTGGAGCTGTACTACGTTGCGGCATTCCTTCCACCAATATCAATGAGATTCTCCACGTGAATAATATGCAACTTGACACAAAACGACAATAGCATTGTTTTCTCAATTGAAAAATTAAAATTGAATAATTGCATTCTATTTTTATATCAAACTTAATCTTTAATTTAAAATTTGCATACGTTATTTTTGTTAAATCAAGGCAAAGATTTTTCCATGTTTTGACAAACTTGTGCACTATATTCCTTTTAAAAATTCATCTCCCTTTTAATTCTACCCATCCTAAGTTACGTCATGAGTGGCTTTTTTATAGCTAAAAGTGTCAAAATTTTCATCAATAGAAAATTAATTAAAAATTATATAAAAAAATCAGGATCCAGAAGTGGGTTCAGGTGTAATAGTGAGGGGACGTTGCTTGTTTCTACAGTTCCAATCTTCTATCACAGTAATATAAACAAAACCAAAGCCAATTCACGAAACAATTGAAATGATTTTTTGGTTGCTAGTGAGTGCATGAGTCATTGATCCTTCAAATGTCATAACCAAACGTGTTTATTGCTCTCCAAATTCCATCTTCACAATCACCTTTTTTGTACAAAACTTGTGGAGAGTGCAGAGTACCTAATTGGGACCAACCGATTTCATAACTTGTCCTTCTCCAGCGATGGAAAATGTCTATAGGCATTGTAACATTTTATGAGGATACCACTTTAATGGATCCAATCCACTTTAACATTAACGGCACCGATTAATCATAATCTGTTGGACAATGTTTGGGGTTCTAAAGTATTGCCTTGGTGGGCCAGCCATGTGTATGACTTGCGATACAAACTAAATTTAAATATTAAAATTTGTGGTGTTGCCGATTTATGGCTCTATTCTCAAAAGTCAAAAGCGACAAACTAGATAACATAAGAGATATAAATTGCAAATATGATTGTATATTACGAAAATTCATGATTGGAATTGTTTGAACTCAAATATAGTCACTAATGAATTTTAAGCAGTTTTAAATGAAAACTTTGGCTCTCTTAATACTGTTTTTAAAAATAGTTTTTCAGTTTTCAGAATAAAAAAATTAAAAAAATTCGTTTGGTAAGGTCTATTTTGTAAAAAAAAAAATTAAAAAAATTAAAATCTGTAACTATTTTTTGTGTTTAGAATCAAATTTAGAGAGCATGTCTGAGTTATTTTTATTTTCTGTTTTAGTTTTTAACTTTCAAAATAGAAAAAACACAGAAAATAACTGTTTCTACAATTATTTTACAAAATAATTTTAAGAACACAAAAATCAAAACACAATCAAACATGCCCTTTATATTGCATTTGCATTTTGGTTTAGTAGGCAAGTGATGGTTGAATTAGTGCCTGTAACTTTTTAATTTTATAAGATCTGTGGTTTAATTAAAGATAGATTTACTTTAGAACTATGAGATTTAGTATTTACAAAAAAAATTGTAAACAAACATAAAAATTAACTAGTTTATTGCTTGTCTCCTAGATAAATTTATTGAGATTACATGTGAAATATTGCTGTACACTTGTACTTTGTCGTAAATATTATGAAGTAGATGAAAATAAAATAATACACCGAGGGCTTCCGTTTTCTTAAGCCATTATGAAACAAGTATATTTAGAGTTAATGACTCGTATTAAAGGAATATATGACGAGAACCCCTCATCCTTTTAGGCAATGGAAATAAGATATACAATAGAAAATTATAAATTTTAGCTTCTTCTAATAATTCGCTGTCATGAAATTTTCCTATTTTATTCACTTCAAATTTGAATTCATTTATAATTTATTTATGAAACGAATCTAAACCATACCTGTGCTTAATTCAGTTTTTGGACAAGGAAGAGAAGATGCACTGAACCCGTACACAGTACCACACCGTTTCCGAGTGGGAAAAAAATAAAATAAGAGTGTATCAAGACAGGGTCAAAACCGTCAAGGTGGTCTAAAACCAGTGGCAAATTTTTTAAATATAGTCGAAAACGAGGGACAATTTGGCAACCTCAATCCTATATAATCAAACGTCAAACACTGCCACATCCCACAACTCAACCAAACACAAATTGAACCTTCTTTGGATCCAAGAGCTTCTAAGTCCTCTTTTCTTCTTAGCAAAGCAGAGAAAAAAACACATAACAAAGAATAAAGAAATGGGAGGTTCAAGAGCTAGTGGCATGATGAAGGGTGGAAGAAGCATTCCTAGAAGATATTCAGTTCGTCCAGTTCCAAAGAGGGGACAAGTGAAGGTTGGAATAGTGGTGGGGCTGGCTAACTCTGTTGCTTCCATTTTCTCTCGCACTAGAGCTTCAGGAGGTGCTTCACCTTCTCACCTCGCTCACTGAGACATAGCCCACTGAGGAAGGAAATCAATCAGCGAGAAAAATTTTGATCCTTTTTTATTTTGAACAAATTGGGTTTTTTTTTATTTTATTCCATTCTCTTCTGTTCATATGTAAATCTCTTCTTTTCTTGGTAATGAATCTAATCGGTTCTTCTTTACCTTCTACTGAGTACAAATTTTTTTGTTGGATCTGCATCATTGGACTAATTTTAGGCTTGTTTAAGTTAATAAGATTAAAAAAAATTACAAACCTAATGGACTAGTTTTAATTAACCATGCTGGTCTTCAACTTTGAAACGGGGGAGAGATTTATTTTCTTTTTTAAGATAATGTAAAAAGGGTTTATTATTATCGTAAATGAAATTTATTTTTTATACACATAAAAATTAATTATGGGAAATATTAATCTCATGTTATTTGAGATAATTTATCTCTCCTATGCACTCAAAAAAATATGGATCCTACTTCTATTTTTTTCCCTTTTTTCCCGTGTAATGATACCCACATAAAATTGTGAGTGCAACATGAGATAAATATCTCCTATTGCATAAGAAAATATAATCCCAAAAATTATATAAGATTTATATTTGGGTTTTATATTTTTCATTTAATATGAGAATTCAAATTTTTCTACACATCTTTCGATTTCCGTGATGACATGGGTCCTACTATTGAAGTTCATCATTTTGATAAAACTGAATTCTTACTTCACATTCTATTTACCGGAAAGGTTATATACAAGCTATATTACATCTGAAAGCTAAAGGGCAAAAACGAGAAGGGAATAACAAACAAAAAGAAAAATAACAAACTAACTACAAAACAGCTGTTGAAAACAGAAACGGCCAGGTGGCATAACAGAAAGCACAGGTGGCAGAAAATGGATCAGTTGCTCTGATCTTTTGGTTGAAGAGGTGGGCTGAACTTGTGTTGTGGACCTTGCTTGAGGCTTGGATCTAATACCCCCCCCACAAACTGAGCGATGAATGTCATGAATGCCCAGTTTGGAAAGCAATGTGCGAAAGAGCAGAGGAGGAAGAGGCTTTGTGAAGAAATCCGCTAGCTGAGCATCAGAAGGAATCGGCAACAAATGCAGCAAACCGGAAAGAATTTTCTCACGTGTTACATGGCAATCAATCTCGATATGCTTGGATCTTTCATGGAAGATTGGATTGTGAGCAAGAGCTATGGCAGATCTGATGTCACAATACACGGCTGCAGGGCGAGACCAGGAAACACCTAAGTCTTTAAGAAGGAATTGCAGCCATTGTAATTCACATGTTAAGCTGGCTAAAGCGCGATACTCGGCCTCAGAAGATGAGCGAGATACCGTAGCCTGTTTCTTAGAACGCCAAGAAACCAAGGAAGATCCTAAATAAACACAGTAGCCGGTGATGGACTTTCGAGACTCAGGACATGAGCCCCAGTCAGAATCAGCGAATGCACGAATACTGATGTCATTGGAAGCAGGGAAAAACAAACCAGCAGCTGGAGACCCCTTGAGATAGCGCAACACACGATGGGCTGCCTGAAGATGGGTGTCCATGGGTTTAGAAACAAATTGGCTGAGGCGATTAACCGAAAATGATATGTCCGGTCGTGTGGTTGTGAGATAAAGCAGTTTGCCTATTAACCTTCGATAAATAGTAGGATCAGCAAGAAGTGAGCCATCAGTGGAAGTCAGCTTCAAAGAGGAGTCCATGGGAGTGGAGACGGGTTTAGCACCAAGAAAACCCGATTCAGCCAAAATCTCCAACGTATACTTCCTTTGATTAATAATGAGACCAGTGGAAGAACGAGCAATCTCCAATCCAAGGAAATAACGAAGGGAACCAAGATCCTTAATCTTAAATTGGGCATCTAAGTATGCTTTGACCTCCTGTATTTCATGAAGATCATTCCCACATAAAACAAGATCATCAACATAAATCAACAAAGCTGTAAATGAAGATCCTCGAGATACAGTAAACAAAGAATGATCAGAGGTCGATTGACAGTAGCCAAGGGAAATCAGTGCCATTGAAAGTTTAGAATGCCATTGACGACTTGCTTGTTTAAGACCATACAAGGACTTTTGTAACCGGCAAACCTGAGTTGGTCGAGAACAAGAAAGGCCAGGAGGAGGGACCATATAAACTTCCTCATGGAGGTCACCATGAAGGAAAGCATTGTTCACATCAAGTTGATGTAAGTGCCAGCCCTTAGCCACTGCAACTGAAAGAAGAACTCGGATGGTGGATGCCTTTGCAACAGGTGAGAATGTGTCAAAGTAGTCTACACCTTCAAGTTGAGTGAAGCCTTTTGCTACTAGCCTTGCTTTGTACCTCTCTATGGAACCATCAGCATGATACTTTATTTTAAAAACCCATTTGCAACCAATGGGGTTCTTACCTGGTGGCAAATCAACCAGTGACCAAGTCTTATTATGTTCGAGGGCAGTGAGCTCAGATTTCATTGCTTCGAGCCATTCTGGTTGCTTGCTGGCTTGGATATAAGTTTGAGGCTCAGTGTGGACAGAGGCATTGAGACAAAATTGTGTGTACATAGGAGAACAATGTGAATAAGAAATAAAATGAGACAGTGGATATGGAGTAGAAAAAGAAATGGAAGGTGTACCTGATGAAGGCTGATTGGAATGAGCAGCAAGTAACCCAACATGATAGTCTTGAAGATATTTTGGAGCTTGTCTAATTCGGGTGGATTTTCTGGATTGCTGTTCTGGTATGGTGTCATCAGGTATAGTATCATTTGGTAAAATGTCATTTGGTGAAGGCATGATTAATCGGTGAGAAGCAGGGCTGATGCCAGGTGGAGATCGAGCATGAGGAGTGATGACAGGTAGCATGCTAGATGGAGGTGGATTGACAGCAAATGATGGAAAATCATAAATAGGGGAAAAAGGTGTAGGGACAGAAGTGAGGGGAGTGACAATGTCATGGAAAGGAAAGTGATCTTCAAAAAATATAACATTTCTTGATGTGTGAATTTGATGAGTTAGTAAATCATATACTATGTAACCCTTGGTTCCTGATTTATAACCAATGAAAACACATTTATGGGATCTAGGAGAAAATTTTAAACGATGAGCAGAAATGGTTGAAGCAAAACATAGGCAACCAAAAACATGTAAATGGTCAAAAGTGGGTGGAGAGCCATGCAAAGTTTGGTATGGAGTGGAATGGTTCAATAATGGTGTTGATAATCTGTTAATAATATGAGTAGCATGCAAAATGGTGTAGGGCCAAAGAGATGATGGAAGCTTAGCTTGAAAGAAAAGAGAACGAGCCACATTTAATAAGTGTTGGTGTTTCCTTTCCACAATACCATTTTGTTGTGGTGTTTCAACACATGTGGTTTGATGAATGATACCTTTGCTAAGAAAATAATCTGTCATTTTGAATTCAACTCCATTGTCTGTTCTAATGATTTTGAGAGAAGTATTGAATTGATTTTCAATGAGAGCAATGAAATTAAGAATATGCTGTCTAGTTTCACTTTTAGTTTTCATGAGAATTACCCAAGTAAATCTTGAGAAATCATCCACTAGAGTTAAAAAATATTTGTCACCATGAAGGGAAGGTAAGGAGCATGGCCCCCAAATATCAGCATGTAGTAGATCAAAGGGTTTATTTGATTTAGTATGGCTAGATACAAAGGGTAATTTCTTCTGTTTGGCTAGGAAACATATATCACAAGGCTGTGTAAAAACTTTACAAGAAATGTATGGAAAACAATGTGACATCTGCTGCAAAACTTGTTGAGAAGGATGACCTAGGCGATTATGCCATAGGATTGCAGCTTTGTCATTATTTATTGAACTTGAAACAGAGTTGCAATGAGTTTTTATTTGTTGTTTTGGTCTTTTGGTGTCTTCACAAACTATCACATATAGGCCATTTTGCTGCTCAGCTAAACCAGTCCTCATTCTGGTATGGGGCTGTTGAAGAAAACAAGAAGAACCATGAAAAGTTAGTGAACAATTGGTATTTTGTAAAAGCTTGCTAACAGAAACTAGGTTAATAGAAAAATTGGGAACATATAAAACATGTGAAAGGGTTAATTGGGGAGAAATGCGAATTGTTCCAGAATGAGTTGCCATTACATGATGGCCATCTGGTAACATAACAGAAACAGGCTTGATTTTCTATAGAGATGAAAACTTGGATAATTCATGGGATATATGATCAGTAGCTCCTGTATCAAGAAGCCACATGATGTGAGATTTACCTGGTTGGTTGGTGACATTGGAATTATCTGTTTCTACCTGTGCAGCAGAAACTTGGACAAAATTTGTGGAGTGTGCATTGACATTGGAATCTGCTGGGTGTGATTGCAGAAGATTTAGGATCTGGTGGTATTGGTCATGTGATAAGGTGGGAGGATTATTTGAGGCTGGTTGAAAATTTTCTTGGTGAATGGCTTCATGGTGAATGGCTTCATCTGAGACTTCAACATAGTTAGCATTGTGATTGAATCTATTTTTGTAACCTGGTGGAAAACCATGCTTATGAAAGCAGGTTTCCACTGTGTGATTGGTTCGGCCACAGTATGTGCAGAGCTTTCCACCATTACTTGGTCCTCTCCCAAAGATATTTCCACGGCCACGTCCCCGTCCATAATTGCCTCCTCTATAAAAATTTTGAGTAGCAGCATTGGCAAAGGAATTCACTGTATCTATGGACGAGTCAAGAATATTTCCTCCTAGTAGCTGTCTTTCTTGCTGACTAACCATGGAGAAAACTCTATTGACATTAGGAAGAGGATCAATCAACATGATTTGTGATCTCACCTGTGCATATTGATCATTCAAACCTCTTAAGAATCTAATTACATAATCACTATCTCTGTAAGTCCGTGGCAGTGTTACAACTCCACAAGTGCAAGGAACATCACATCTGCAACTTGGAAGTGGCATCAAATTTTCAAGTTCGTCCCAAAGAATCTTTAACTGAGTGAAGTATTCACTTACACTCCTATCTCCTTACTGCAATTTGAATAAATCCTCCTGTAGATCTGAAACTCTGAATATATCAGATTGAGCAAAACGATCTTGTAAATCTCTCCAAACATCATATGCTCTTTCAATCCAGATGATGGACTGAGCAATGGTCTCTGTAATTGAACGATGGATCCATGATAGAACCATGGTATTACAACGTTGCCATAGAGGAAAAACTGGATCTGCCGGTAAAGGTGCTTCGATTGAACCATCAACGAAACTCAACTTGTTTTTGGATATCAAGGCTACAGTCATGGCTCGACGCCATGTATGGTAATTTCTTCCTGATAACGGAGGTGAAACCAACACCATGGATGGACTTTCATTAGGATGTAGAAAATAAGGATTGGAAGGATTCGTGATATGCTCTGCAACGAGATTCAGGTTCGCCATTGATGACAGAAATCAAAGAAGAACAATCAACAAAAAAAAGAGGAATTTCAGAGATCACAGCGAAAGAAAATGCGTGGTTACCAGAGCCCCTTTTAGAGCTCTGATACCATATTGAAGTTCATCATTTTGATAAAACTGAATTCTTACTTCACATTCTATTTACTGGAAAGGTTATATACAAGCTATATTACATCTGAAAGCTAAAGGGCAAAAACGAGAAGGGAATAACAAACAAAAAGAAAAATAACAAACTAACTACAAAACAGCTGTTGAAAACAGAAACGGCCAGGTGGCATAACAGAAAGCACAGGTGGCAGAAAATGGATCAGTTGCTCTGATCTTTTGGTTGAAGAGGTGGGCTGAACTTGTGTTGTGGACCTTGCTTGAGGCTTGGATCTAATACCTACATCTAATTTTTTTTAACACATGGATCTTACATACTTTTTATTTCTATAACATGAGATTTCAATTATCATTTAACATGAGAAATATAAAACCCTCTATATTTTTAGGGAAAGGTTATATAGGAAAGAATAAAAAATCAATCGTGTCGCAGTAAACATGAAACGTGCAGCAATATCCCACGGGCAAGATTTTACTATGCTTATTCCGATATTCGGTGTGATCTAAAACCCACCAAAATTGAACAGTGTAACACTAATCTATCATAGAGTTTTATAAGAATTATGTTGTAGGAAAAGTAATTATATAATGTTATAGAGATTCATTTTATGTGCATTAATTTCTATTTATTTTTATTTTAAAAAGTGTGGGCCTCATAAAATATTGTGTGTGTAAAAATTTTTATTGTGCCATATTAAAAAATAAATCGAAAACCTTCATGATATGTTCTATAATTCTCAGTGTGTCTCATATATTTCATCTACACGTGGCTTCCATTTTTTAATTTAATGTTCTGTCTACTGAATTTTTATTTTTACTCCTTAGCAGCTGGGAGCCTTTGTCAAATATAATATTTTCTCCTCACCTTTTCTAGGGTTGGAGAGTGGTCATGTCAAACTGTGGTCTTTCAAATTAAGTGCTTGACTAGGCTTAGCAAAGCAACAATGCAACAACTTGTCTTAATGTAGTAGTCAATAATTGGGATTAACAATGGGTTTGACAACTGTCACTCATATTTTTATAATCTCGCTAATATTTTTTATTCTTCGAATCTTTTTTTCTCTCAACAGATTTTGATGTATTTAAATATTATATTTGCAATACATTGTATTTGTCAAAGATTCAATGCCCTACAATTTTCTTTGAATACAAATTGATCTACTGTTTCTCTAAGCCTACTTTTATTTCATTTTTTAAAATATTTAATTCTTTCTATCATTTACTATTCATAAATTTTTTTTTTTTGGTATCCTACTATTCTCAAATATTATTATAACTAAAAATATCCGAATAATAGTTGTCTTTTTACAGTTTAAAATTAACAACTTATTCCTATATAAGAAATGATATATTTTGTTAAAAGAATTCATCCTCTACAAGATCTTAAGGCCAGTGTTTGGTATAAAGTTTAGTATAAAGTTTCTGAAAAGAATTTGGAGAATCTATTTTTTTTGGAATTTTATTTGTGTATGATTTTGTTTTTAAAATGTCATCCAAGAATACCATTAAATATATGATATTCTTGAAATACCTCATGTTGGGAAAAATTTACTTTTTTTAGATAAAATTCCGATAATATTTTAATCTATTAAACAGTTTTTTAATAATATTTCTTAAAAACATAATTTTTTTTACCATATTCTTAAAAATCAGCGGCTACGGAAAAATTTATACTATTCGAAACACCACCTAAAGGTTTAGTTGAGGGAACAATAAAAATTAAATTATAAAGTTGAAAGATTCGTGTCTGGATATGTAGGACGTAGTTATCAGCAGCAGGTTATGATTGAAACTTCGTATATTGCAACTTGAGCTAAGGTGGGATGCACCATGGTTTGGGTGTAATAAAATAAGGATTTTATAATTTTAATTTAATATGATAATTTGAATTTTCTTATATACATTCTGATTTTCATGTTCATATGGGTCATATATATAATTTTTTCTAATATACGAGTCTCACATACTTTTTTTCTCTACAACATGAGAATTCAATTCACCGAAAATATAAAACCCATAAAATAATGATAGGGCTTTCATCAAAAATAATAATAATAATAATAATAATAATAATAATAATAATAATGAAAGGGGCTTGAGCTAAACGACAAAACGTCACCGCAAAGGATTGCGATTCTCCAAATTCAGCACTTTCACACTAATTAGAGGAATCGTGCACGTGTTTTTAATGCAACAAAGATGATAATAAATGGACATCATCACAACTCACAAAGCTTACGCCTATCTTAATCTCCCCAAATTAAATTATATAAAAACCCGCAGGCTGCTGGCCTTTTAAATATAGCCGGCATTCGGGACCAGCATTATGTTGTCGCCTATTGAAATTGATTTGATAACGATATTCTTCATTTTTAATTGTTTTTTGTGATCACTTTAATGTCTTTATTGACAAATAACACACACTATACCTATACATTTTAAATGGAATGATTTAAGGCCCAAATTGTATGATCTCATTATTGTTGGGAGTGGAATGAGGGAGCCAAAATCCTATAAGGGATATGTTCATGGTAAAAGTGATAAATCATAATAAGTGGGTCGACACCATATTTTAATCCAAAATTTTAAGACTATAGATTTATGAGTTTTTTACATTTATATGATCCTCAATTGGTCTAAGTCTAGCCTATGTGGAACTTATTTCACCACTACTTATTCACACTTGATTATTTTCAAAAATTATTACAAGGATCTAAAAATATTAATGAAATAAGTATAGTCAAATAATAATAATTATATAAACATAAAGTAACGTGTAAATATATATATATATATATATATATATATATATATATATATAAATTCAAATTATTAAATCTTACTTTGATCATCCTTATCACTTTTTTCGTATTATGTCATGGCAAAACTAATACACGCATTTTGACGTACAACTATATTATCTATTTTTCAATCGAAGTCCTTTATCTTTCTTTTTGCAAGATTGGCAAACAATCAGATTTTCTGGGCCATAAACTTATGCTCGTTAGAAATATAGAGCTCAACCATCTTAACATCAAAAAGTCACATTTTGGCTTCATATTTACTTTAAACATTTTCACACCAAGATAAATATGATTTTAGCTTTTATATTTTATTAGTCTAAACTCTACATATTTTTAATCTCATGTATGACAGGATGTTACAAATAACCTTTTTGTTTTGGATAAAAATTACAGCTATGAATTTGTATAGTCACTGTTGAGCATTAGCATCTTGACAATTGACCCGTTTTTGTTTACCGTGTGTATCTATTTGCCTTTGTTAAATATTAAAAGACCAAATTATTTGCTCTAGTTAACTAGTGTTGACCATTGACCTTGCTATCTTGCTGTATTCTGTACAATTTAAATCCGTGGTATTGACGATAATTAACTGTTGACCTTGTTATAATATGGACAAACAACACTTGTAAGTTGTATTTTTATGCACAAATAGAAGTATTATTTAATTGTTTTATGCATATTATTTATTTAGTTTTATCTCTTTATAATTGTTTTATATCATTCCGACAAGACGAACTATTACGAATGTTACTGAGTTTCTCCTCTCTCTTTTTTTATAAATCAAACTCTATTAAAAGCGAGGTTACTTTTTTTTTTTTTAATAAAGAGTACGTATAATAAATTTTAACAAAAGTTTATAGAGGAGGGATATTCTTACTATTAAGATTTTCTACTACCTATCTAATCATCATTGGATCAATATTTTCTCTTTTTTTCAAAAACTTTTTAACATTCTTTCTCTTTGATTCAATGATGATTATATATGTAATAAGTTAGTAATAGAAAATTTTAGTAATAAAAATATCCTCCCCAAGTTTATAATGACTTATGTTCATTTTAGACTATGATCCCTTTCAAGCCCGATGTATTGGATCCAATATCAAAGCCAACATCTACAATCTTTTAGAGGCTCCCCCGTCAGCATAGGATTCCCTCCCATTTTTTTTTTTTTGGCACTGCTACCATGTACATGGATAATAAATTCAGCATATGTTTAGCCTGAAAAGATTTGGCTGGTTAAATAACATATCCTTTTGTTGGGAACTCGGTTCCCTCAAACTCGGCTAGAAAGTCTTTAGTACGGAAGTCAATCAACAAGATCCAGAGTTCGGATCTCGGCAGTAGCTCAGTGTTGCGAACTCGGCAAGTATACCGATCGTTCCAAGTAATAAAAGTGATGAAGTAGAGTATCGTCTCCACAGGGATTGTAGACCAAGTACTACAATAACCAGTCCCTTTAAGTTGAATAAATCTAAATCGGTGTGACAAATATTGTTGATTGATGAGAAAAATAAAACTAAAGGAAAAAAAACGTATTTTTAGGGTTTTCTGAAGAAAGAAATGAAGAAAGATTAAATTATAAGAGTTTGTGAAAAACAATTGTGAAAAGATTGCAGTAAGAGTACGAACACCTGTCTGATCCCCACCTTGTAATCTGAATATAAATTTACAAATGAATTACCCTTTTGATCAAACGATTCACCATCTTTTATTTAATTGGTTAAGCCCTAATCCCTTAGTGATCTTAACCTTATTAACCCTATTAGAACCCTAATCCCTTAGTGATTCCTTTTCAGGTTAATCATGCAATTCGATGAATCTTTCGCGTTTGCGGTTCATGTAGCCTATCCCTAGTGCGTACATGAACAGCTATTTTCCTCCTGTTCGGGAATTAGGATCCCAATATCCCTATTGTGAATCCTAACCCTGGTAATCTGTTAGAATGATCAGATCTAAAAGAACAATGAGATGATGAGCGAAGGAAAATAGATGCAGAAGGATAAACATATATGAATCAGATCCAAACTACAAGGGGTTCACATTCAGGGTTGTGACCCTTACCACAATACTAAGATCTAGCCAACCATATTCATGGCTGATCTCAAATAAAATCCAACAAGAAAGTAAATTACAAGAATGAACGAAGAAAGAACGACGAACAGCCTCCTCTCTCTCCAATGGCGGTCTCTCTAGGTTTAGAAATCAGTCTCCTTTTCAGAATTTTCACCTCCTTATTTATAAGACCAATCTTTTATCTTTTATTCCACTTTTGCCCTTTGATAGTTCAGCTGTAGTTTTCATAACCCACGCTTGCAGCGTCAATCTCACGCTGTGAGCGTGGATGCCTCTGTAATCCCACGCTTGCAGCGTCAATATCACGCTGTGAGCGTGGATGCCTCTGTAATCCCACGCTTGCAGCGCTAACTTCACGCTGTGAGCGTGGATGCCTCTGTAATCCCACGCTTGCAGCGCTAACTTCACGCTGTGAGCGTGGATCTTACCCTTGGCCAATCCTCATTTTCCTTCCAGATTTGTTTGTTTTTCCTGAAATTGAGCATAAAATCAGTTAAACACTCTTGAATGTGGAATTTAAGGATTACAATAAGAACCATTGCACTTTAGATGAGGAATAGTTCATTATTCTTCTCTTTTTGGCTTGAATTTACTTATGTGCTGACGGCACATCACTCAGCCTGTATATCACCAGGTCGGCAGCGCAGCGAAAAAATCAAAAATAAATAGGAGAGAGAAGAAGAACACAACCAAATTTTAACGTGGAAAACCTTCTCCAATGAAGAAGTAAAAAAACCACGGGACTTAGTCCAGATAAAAAAATCCACTATGAGAATAATGGTTACAAGAATCAAATGCACCAATGTGGTGGTTAACACAACCTCTCCAACAATGGTGATAATCAAACTACCCTGGAGATGTTTCTCTCAAACTCTCCCTAAAAATCTCTCAAATGCAAAGCATAAAGCTTTGCTCAAACAATCAAACAAATTTCTCTCAAACAAAATCCTCACGTGTGTCCTAGCCTCCACCCCAACTATGAGTATTTATAGGAGGTGGAAGTTAGGGTTAGGGGTATTTTAGGAAAACCCCTTAAATGGGCTTAGCAATTGAATGAGGGCCCAACAAATCTCCCCCTCCGACTTCAATGCGTCGGCTTCAGCATCAACCCAACTCCTTCACAGCAGTCTTCAAATTTCTTTGCTGGAACCGGCTTCGTTATCATATCGGACCAATTTTGGTCAGTGTGCACCTTGACGAGTTCGAGCTCTCCACCTTCCACCACATCCCGGATCCAATGATACCTCACATCAATGTGCTTAGTGCGGGAGTGATAGATCGAATTCTTCGCAAGATGGATTGCGCTTTGATTGTCACAACCCAACTCGTACTTGTCTTGTTCATGGCCGATATCCATGAGGAACTTCTTCATCCACAGCATTTCTTCGCTTGCCTCAGTCGCGACAATGTACTCAGCCTCAGTTGTTGATAGTGCAACACATTTCTGAAGTCTTGATTGGCAAGAGACAGCTCCTCCGGCAAATCTCATCATGTATCCCGTAGTCGACTTCCTCGAGTCGAAATCTCCCCCTAAATCAGAATCCGAGTAGCCTTGCAACTCGGCTTTGCCTTCTCCAAAACAGAGACATAAGTCGGTGGTACCTCGAAGGTACTTGAAGATCAACTTCACTGCTTCCCAGTGCTCTTTGTCGGGGTTTGACAAATACCGGCTTACCATTCCAACAGCATATGCCAAGTCGGGTCTGGTGCAAACCATTGCATACATCAAGCTTCCGACGGCGGATTGATATGGGACCTTCAGCATCTCGTCTTTGTCTTCATCAGATCTCGGACATTGCTTCTGGTTCAGCTTTATGTGTCCGGCTAGGGGGGTGCTCACTTTTTTGGCTTTGTCCATGCTGAATCTCTTCAATATATTCTCAATATACTTTTCTTGACTTAGCCACAGTAGCTTCTTTTGTCTATCTCGGATAATCTTGATTCAGAGAATCTGCTTTGCTGGGCCGAGGTCCTTCATTGTGAAGGATGAGCTCAACGCCTTCTTCAGGGCGGCTATCCTCGATTTGTCTTTCCCTCCAATAAGCATGTCGTCAACATATAACAACAATATCAAAAAATCTCCAGCCTCATACCTCTTCACAAATACGCAGTGGTCAGCTTCTGTCTTCTCAAACTTGTGATCAGTCATGAAGGATCCAAATTTCTTGTACCACTGCCGAGGTGCTTGCTTCAAGCCATAGAGGCTCTTCTTCAATCGACATTCCAAGAGATCTTTCTGATATGGAGCAAACATCAGTATGGACGAGGTCAAGAATATACCTGCGTCTTCTGGGCTGATCCAGTTTCACGAAAGAAACCCGGTGCTGCTTTCCAGCTAGGCAATGTGTGCAACTCTCCAACGCTTGGCCTTTCAATCTGGTCAGTAATCCTTTCTTGTGTAGGATCTAGAGCCTTTTCACGCTCATGTGGCTGAGGCGCTTGTGCTATAGCTCCAAGCTCGGTTCGTCTCGGGCAGAATTGGCTCCTCCGCCATTGATCTTTCCTTGCATCACGTACAAGGAACCTTCTTTATTTCCTCGGGCCATGACCAAGTTTCCCTTGGCCAGCTTCCATCTAACACTACCGAAGTAGTTCACTAACCCGACATCATCAAGTCTGCCTACCAAGATTAGATTCAATCATATGTCAGAAACATGCCTTACATCTTTCAA
Source organism: Gastrolobium villosum (assembly GCA_032173675.1). Taxonomy (NCBI): domain Eukaryota; kingdom Viridiplantae; phylum Streptophyta; class Magnoliopsida; order Fabales; family Fabaceae; genus Gastrolobium; species Gastrolobium villosum. The sequence continues at coordinate 32,180 of JAVKPL010003932.1, forward strand.
CACAAGTCGGCATCCGACATCCGTGGTCAGGGTCACATCACCAACACCAACAATCTTGCTAGTCACTTGATTTCCCATCTTCATGACTCCAAAATCACCACCTCAGTAAGAGGAGAAAAAATCTTTGTGTGGAGTAACGTGGAAGGAGGCACCGGAGTCAACAATCCAGGTGCAATCATCATATGCAACATTCAAATAATTATCCTCACCTAGGAGGAATATCTCAGCATCAGGAGTGGCAGCCACCGCAGTGGTGCTCTTGTCTTCCCTCTTCTTGGGAATAATATGATCCGGCTTTATAGAGCCGTTCTTCTCATCATTCTACAGAGTCCAGCAGTCCAGCTTCTTATGACCTGTCTTTCCACAGTAAAAGCACTTCAATTCATATTTCGACTTTGACCGACCTCTGGACTTTCCTCTTCTATCACGATCTCGACCTCGGCTTTTGCTTCTACCCCGGGAGTCGGATTTTCCTTTGTTTTCAGCAACGTTGGCCTCAGACGTGCTCGATGTACCTCGTTCTTTTCTTCTGGATTCTTCACCCAAGAGGCTGTCTGTCACGACATCCATCTTCAACTTTCCATCTGGAGTCAAATTATTCAAAGTCACCACCAGAGTATCCCAGCTTTCTGGCAGCGAGCTAAACAGCAGCAATGCCTGCAATTCTTCATCAATTTTCATATCAGCTTTTGACAGCTGATTCACAATACCTTTGTAGGTGTTGAGGTGTTCTATCATGCTCATGCCGTCCTTGTATTCTAGCTTCACAAGTCGGCGAACCAGGTGTGCTTTATTCATGGGAGTCTTCTTCTGAATCAAGGATTGCAACTTCGTCCACAACTCATATGCGTTCGTGAACTCGGACACGTGCTCAAAGAGGCTCTTGTCAATATATTTTCTGATCGTAGCTACCGCCTTACGACTCATAATCTCCCACTCCTTGTCGGTTTTTCCTGCCGGTCTCTCATCAAGGATAATGGGCTCATGCAAATCTTTGTAGTAGAGATGATCTTCCATCATCGGTTTCCAGTAGGTGAAGTTGTCTGCGGTCAGCTTGAACAAATCTCCATCATGGGTTATGCCACTGGTCTCTCCATCTTGTCTCCCTAAGAACCCGTCAAACTCGGGCTCTGATACCACTGTTGGGAACTCGGTTCCCTCAAACTCGGCTAGGAAGCCTTTAGTGCGGAAGTCAATCAACAAGATCCGGAGCTCGGATCTCGGCAGTAGCTCGGCCTGTATATCACCAGGTCGGCAGCGCATCGGAAAAATCAAAAACAAATAGGAGAGAGAGAAGAAGAACACAACCAAATTTTAACGTGGAAAACCTTCTCCAATGAAGAAGTAAAAAAACCACGGGACCTAGTCCAGATCAAAGAACCCACTATGAGAATAATGGTTACAAGAATCAAATACACCAATGTGAGTATTTATAGGAGGTGATAATCAAACTACCCTAGAGATGTTTCTCTCAAACTCTCCCTAGAAATCTCTCAAATGCAAAGCATAAAGCTTTGTTCAAACAATCAAACAAATTTCTCTCAAATTTTCTCTTAAACAAAATCCTCACGTGTGTCCTAGCCTCCACCCCAACTATGAGTATTTATAGGAGGTGGAAGTTAGAGTTAGGGATATTTTAGAAAAACCCCTTAAATGGGCTTAGCAATTGAAGGAGGGCCCAACACCCTTTTCTCTCTCACAAACTTGATAGCGACATTCCCTCTCTGAATACCCCCTCACATATAGAAATGACATCTCTCTTTGTGCAACTCAAAATTTGTTACTCTACACATTTGTGGAGCACTCTAGTCTCCCTCACAGACACCCCTTTGATATGAACATCACGGGAAGCTTTTACATTGCTTTGGTCTGAGACCATTACTACTATAAGTTTCCATATATCAACATATTACACGTTCAATGGTACATCTATGAACTCCCTCTAGCTCACATTTACAAATAAATTTTGTCAATGTGTTTTCTCATCTTTCAATAAACTATTTTATTTATTTAAAAATTATTAAGTATTTAAAAAAAAAATTAAGATTTTAGATATCTTTTATTTTAGCTCTTTAACTTATTTCCTAGTAATTAACACACATTAACAGAAATAATTTTTTTTCATCAAATAGAGTTGAATTAAACTTTTAAAACAAAAGTGTTCCAATATTTGCTAGTAACTAACGAAGCTTTTTTTTCTCCTTTTTTTTTTTTTGGAGAAATAAGGTGAAGATGGAAATATCAAAAGCTAGGTTTGACTTTAATGTTGTGCGGTCAATATCAAACAAAGAGAAACAGGTACACCCCCTCACGAAAGTCGTAACAAAGAAAGGCTGCACAGCTAGCAACGAATGCAATGTCAAAATCGTCACCGAATGGTTAATGAATCAAAACCCACCACTCCGAGAGACAGCATCTTTGATTGAGACATAAACAAAAGAACAACATTTAAAAAAAAAAATGTAGTAATTTATTAGAAAAGAAGGGGCACTCTAATAAGTTCAATTCAGCATCTATATAAGTGGAACTCTACGAATTATAACGATAAAAAGCCTTGTGTTTGTGTTGTGACTTGTGTGTGTCTCTATTAAACTTGATTTTGAAGGAAGAAGAGAAAAAAGGAAGCTAGGCAAGGCAAAGATGGGTGTGGTGATGATCACAAGAAGGGATTTGATCAACGGTAGGCATTTGTCCAGCACGAATATTTCTGGCCGTTTGATCCCCAAAAGGGGCCAAGTGAAGTTTGGGATTGTGGTGGGTTTGTTTCACAGTGTCTCCTCCGTCTTCTCCTCCTTCACCATCCGATGTATTCACTTATCTTGATTCTTTCCACAACCATGTTTTGACCCTTATGGAGTTGCTAGATTATAAGTAACAGGTTTGTTTTTTCTAGAAAGTTGTGTGAAAACAAATAATTTGCTTATTAAGGTGTATCATTCATTTTTATTTTATTTTTTATTTTAAAATAGGTGGGACACACACTTAATGTATCTATGACATGAGGTTAAAATTCTCTTACATGAAATTTATTTTTCCCTATAAGTATTTTGTGAACTAAAAAGTTGTACAAAGATCCTAATTTGCTTATTAATGTTACATACATAAATTGTAGTTTATTTCCTAATACCATCTAATTGATTGATTGATAGTTCTAACTTATAGGTATTTTGTGGTCGAGTAAATTTATTCTAACACAAACCCAACAAGCCGTGGTCCATGGTCGGAATTTCAGTTTATCTTTATTGCAATGGAAACAATAAATAAAATAGGGGAACGTTATATTTACGACCTATTTTGATTTACAACTTCTTACAACCATATCTTAACCGTTGATTTCTGTCAATCAACGGTTAAGATTTCGCAAATTAAATTTATTAATTAATTATTAATTCACAATAAATGACCATCGTTGATTGGCAGAAATCAACGGTTAAGATATAGTTGTAAGAGTTTGTAAACTATTTGGGTTGTAAATATAACCCCTCCCAATAAAATAATCTAAAAAAACTTTTCACCAAAAAAAAAATCTAAAAAACATGCGTTTCACAATTCACGAGCCATGTCATGTTTTAATTCATTATATATTTGGGTTTTATAATTCTCATTCAACATGATAATTATAATTTTCCTATACATTCTTCGATTTCCGTGCTGACATGGGTCCTACATATAATTTTTTTCTAACAAATGAGTCTCACATACTTTTTATCTCTACAACATAAAATTTCAATTCTCCTTCAATATGCGAATTATAAAACTCTATATATTTATCGTTGATTAGACCTATGATGCAACCGACAAACAATCCACCAATTGAATGTAGCGGTTAATACAACGAAAGTCAATAATTCATTTTTAACATTATTTTTAGGGTTTTATAAGAGTTATGTTATAGAAAAAATGATTCTGTTATGTTATAAAGATTAATTTTATATATTGGAGTTGTTTTTTGTTGCGGGCCCCACAAAATATTGTGTGTATAAAAAAAAATTTATGGTCATGTTAAATAATAGATGATAAACCCTTATTTTTAATGTTCAATACTGACATTATTTTTATTATTGAGTGATCTTTATTAAATAATTTGGATTCATCCTTTATTACTGAGATCGGCTTAAAATATAATTCAATATTAAAAAAGTATTTAAAAAATGTTAAGAAAATATGTAATTAATATTATTTTTCTACGCATTCATAACCTTTTCAAAAAAGGAATAAAAACCCTATTTAACCTTGTCTTAAATTTGGAAGAGAACTAATTTTTTCCTTCTTGTTGTACATTCGATGATTATATAAAAGTCTTGAGTTATAGTAAAATAAAAATAAAAATGAGTCTTGAGTTATACAGTTTAAAGTGGGATCAAATTTCAGGGATTTGACTTTTTATAAAGGCAGCTTGCATACTTATAAAGTGAAGGGAAAATAAATAAGAGTTACACAAAAAAATTATTAGCTATTAAGATCATGAAAAAAAAAAAAAAACAAGAGTTTAAAAAATTGGGCAAATTTATCCATTTTTACATGGGAACAGTAACAGCGGGTTAGTGATAAAATATTAAAACCATAAAAGGAATTTTTGAAATTTTTCCTTGCAATAATTAAAAAATAATAATGTGAAAAATAATATGAAACTAAACAAATTATGAGATATATGACCATTACAAATAAAGATTGTTCCGTTCAAATATCATTTACATGTATCTTTCAAATATCATTTACATGTATCTTTTTATGTTTGTCATTTATATATATATCTTTTATATTTGTCGATTATTGTATTTTTTTTGTGAACTTCGATCATTGTATTCTCTCTCTCTCTCTCTCTATATATATATATATATATATATATATATATATATATATATATATATATATATATATATGATTGCTAAAGAAAAATTAATATATCCCAATAGTTTAATTTTTTGTATTTCATTTTGATTCAATCTATTTATTTTTTAATAAATTAAAAGTTAATATTTGAAAAGAAATAGAAGACTAAAATAATATATAATAGAGCACTAATAAAAAATGTATTTATATTTAAAAAAAAATTATGCTATCTAATCTTAATTTAAGTAAATTACACTGCCCAACAACATAATGATGAGCATATTAAATTTGATCAACGAGAAAAAAATACAATTATAAGATTATTAACACTTATATTATATTTCTTCATTTTTTTTTCTTAAAATAAACCTCTTACTTTAAAACACGAAATCCAAAAATCAGCATGTCTTCACATAGACAAGACAACTGTACAAATAAGGTGTAAAATTTTAATACTTATATTATACTTTTTTTACATTATAAAGCTCTGATTAAGGGGATAACAAAGTGATGTGATAATTTATCCGTTTCGTTAAAACGACGTCATTTTGAAAAAATCAAAAAATTATAATTTATTCAGGGTTATATTAGTCTTTTTTATTATAATTTTTTTTTTCAAATCGAAACGATGTTGTTTTGATACAGAATGTAAATAACTTATGGGTTTATCATCTATCATTTAACATTACCAGAAAAACTTTCCTACACTCACAACATTTTGTGGGGCCCGCGGCAAAAAAAAAAAAAAACTCTGTCACGCAAAACGATTATCTATAACATTACACAATCACTTTTCCTACCACATAACTCTTATAAAACCCATAACTTATTTTAGAATATTATACTTTAAAAACATGAAATCCCAAAATCAGCAGGTCTTCACATAGACTTACTGTACAAATAAGGTGCAAAATAATACAAACTTTTCTTACACTATAGCTCTCATTATAAATACAACCGTTTCTTAACTCAACTTTTGATATTGATAATAAAATTATATTTTTGATTCTTGAAAATTCCCCATTTTGAGTTTTTAGAATCTCATTAAATCGCCAATTTAATAAACAGGTGTGGTGTAAATTGGTTTTTGAGCGAATTGTATGAACTGTAAGGTGCACGATACGCTAAATAACCTAAAGTTACTTTTTATAAACAGAGAAAAGAAGTTGAAGAGTGAAGACACCGAGGATTTAATACATCATTGTTCAAAACGATGCCTTCTGGTTAAAAAAGAAAAAAAGAAAAAGAAAAAGAAAAAGACGACCACTTTCATTTATTTGGCTTCTTGTTTTACCCTTTAATTTCCAGTCACCTCCTATACTTAATATAATTAGTGAGGTTATCTAGAAGTTCTTCACAAAGAATTCGAAAAATCATCTTTTATTGTGAACACAAAATATGAAGAATAATTATCGTAAATTTTTTCAATTGCAATTGATTTTTTTTTTTTATATTATCATATAATTATATCGTGATTACAAAGACCAAAAGAATGCATAGGCTAAATCACTCAGCCAATGAGAAAAAAAAAGTTGACAGGTTTTGCTGCAACTAAATGAAATTTCAACCTATTCTGCTGTTGTCTCTGCCGAAGACTAAAGTGGTTGCCCAGTTCACAGCCACGTAAAACCTGTTTCTCCAGCTTATCACACTTGTAAGATATGCAGAACGCCATACCAGCCAGCTAACAAAACCAGCAAGTGACAACCCCTTTCCATCCTACAAAAATATATACATATGTAACACAAAAATCAGAAGCTATCTTTTGAGTTTGCTAAGGTTCTTCTTTGTTTTAATTTTTTTTTATCAGTATGTTTCCCTTTCTAAATTATATATGATTTTGTCTCTTTTCAGATTATATATATGGGCTTATCTAGTCTCATGTTACATGAGAGAGGAAATCTTATGTTATAGATACATAATGGTGGGGCCCACCACCTAAAAAATAAAGAAGAAAGAAAAGAATAATGTTGCACGGTAATCGAAAGGTGTGTAGGAAATTTTTTTACCTCAAGTGACATGAGAATAGGTTTTCCATATATATATATATATATCAATTTATTCTTATTTGATCAAAATTTATTCATATTTAATCAAAGCTTAATACACTTACTCAAGTAGATGAATTATCAAAGATTAGATTTTATAAACTTTTATTAATAAAAAATGGGGCAAGTTACGTTTACAACTGTAAACTTTTTTGGTTTACAACTCTTACAACCTCAAGAGAACACTAATAGAAAGTGTTCTCCCGGGAGAACATAGTTGAAGTTGTAAGAGTTGTAAACGTAACCCTCTTCATAAAAAATAGGGATATGTTATCCTATCTATTATTTTTTCTACTCATCTTTGCCTACCACTCTCCAGTTAGATCATAATCTTAAAAAGAGAGAGAAAGATCAAGATTAGTTGAGATTCTGATCTAATGATATTTTAGAATGATAGGCAAAGGTAGATAGAATAACCTATCCCTAAAAATAAATTGATATATAATTTCAGAAAAAAAAAAAGGCAAAGTGATAAATTTTATTTTAAAGTAGAGCAAAATAATAGATGAGTCTATAACTCCATGCTGGAGGTTAGATATTAAAGATAGAATTACAAAATTTCCTATTATACCTTTGACTGTCTTAGATCAACAAGTGCTTTATAGCCACCTACTGATGCCATGCTCCCAAGATGTTTGTACACAAAAGGCTCTCCAAGTGGTATGCCTTTTGCAGAGAAAGCCTTGCCTGCATTCTCTTTCCCAATTTTGTTGAACAACTCCACAAGAAACTTACCCTCCCTTTCAGCAACCTGTAAGTGACCAATGCATAGTTAAGTATCCCACTCTTCAGATCATGGGACATGGACAAGCTATTGATGCTTATTTTTTTACCAAATAATGGAATTAGAAGCTTTCCTACTTTTATAGTAATATATTATGAATAGAATTCCTAGTTGCAGGTTAGGTAACTATTATTTTGATGAGCACAATGTCATTACTCATTCATTAGCCTTTCCAGTTGCAGGGAATGACTAAGCCTAGAATATGAACAATGACAGCTCATATGAATAGTTGAAGTGGAAAGTGAGTATCATTTTCAAGGACACAAAGTTGTGTTATTTTAAGTGAGATAAAGAGATGTAAAAAGTTTTAAAGGTGTGGGTCTCATCTTTTGTGAAAGTGAAACGATATAAGGTATGCCATTTAAAATGACACACCTTCTTCCCATAGTTGAATACTACAAATAAATGGTGCATAGCAATATATATAATTTAGTATAGACTGAGCAACTACCAAAAGGACCATCAGGAAGAGCCTAGATAGTATCTTATTATTATTAAGGTTTTATGTTTATTATTTAACATAATATAACTTCACTTTCCTACACACACATTAAAGAGATAGGGTCCACATATTTTTCTTTTTCTTTCATCATTCCACTTTCTCTCTTCCTTTTGATGTGAGAGTTGGAAACAACACTTACATTATGTTACATAACACTAATAAAACCCTATTATTAAACTTGTTCCACCATGCTCGGGAAAAAACATATATAGATTACATGCATTTACCCTCATTTGGGAATTTTCTTATTGGATTCAAGGACAACATAGATCAATATAGGCTTAACTTTAATTAGTTCTTTTCTTGATCACTTTATCCATTTCAGCTGGCAAAAGAAGTCAAAGATAAAGGCTAACCTGAGCTAGAGCTGGAAGCACTGGCTTTCCAGTTTGTTCAAGAAAACCAGCACAATCCCCAAGGGCAAAGACATCTTCCACAGATGGAACACGAAGCCATTCATCAACACCAATTCTGTATCATTCAACAAAATTAATTTAATATATATCATAGATAGAAAATGAGCAAAAGAGTGAGGTGTTTTCATTTTTTGGCTGCACATACCTTCCACCAAGAGACTTGGGAAGATTTAGTGATTTCACAAACTCAGAGGGACCAACCCCTGTGGACCAGACCAAGAGCCCATAAGGTACATCAGTTCCATCACTCAGAACTATCTTTTTGGGATGCACCTCCTTCACAACACCCCGCATAAGTTGAACCCCAGACTGATACAAAAATTGTATGTGTCAAACTTAAACTTGAAAGTTGAAACTATGAGACATGTAGCAAATCTTAACAGACTAAAATGTATGATAAAAACTCAGATTCATACCTTTGTTAAGTGCTTTATTGCATATTGCCGGAGGCTAACATCAAAGGATGACAGTATCTCATTTGCCTAATCATGAAAAGTTAACATAATGGTTAAGCACACCAAATTTAACCTCTACTCACAAATAAGACTTTAAAATATAGAACAAAATTCAACCAGGTACCTCAATGAGTGTGACATGAATGTAATCTTTAATGTGAGTATAGCGCTCATGAACATCACTCATGATGAAATCACTCAATTCACCACTAAATTCCACTCCTGTAGGTCCACCTCCAATAACTACACAGTGTAAAAGGCGTTTCTTTTCTTCTTCTGATATGCCTGTTACATGGAAACGTTTTAAGCCTTAGGCTTCAGCAAGAAAATGACTACTGAATGATAGAAACTAGGCGAACAAATTAAAAAAAATAAACCATGTAGAACAACTTTAAATGGCTCCTGGAGAAGAAAAATACTAAAAGAGAAAGAAATCTCATGCTCTTTTTCATATGAAGGGATAAAGGTGAATTAAAGGGCAAAAAAAGACAACTCAGAAAACAGATTATGTGAATGACATAGAGAAGACTTAAAACTATGATGTTATATGAAATACCCACCTGGATTTTCAGAAAGCATAAGGTTAAGGAGAAGTCTCTTCCTTATTTCTTGAGCATGGTTCACTTCACGAAGAAAAAAAGCATGTTCCTTAACTCCCTTGATACCAAAAGTTAAAGGCTCAGATCCAGCTGCAATTACAAGCTTGTCATATGCAACTTTAAATTGGTAACTCTCTCCAGCCGATCCACCATTTTTAACTGCCTCACAGTAGACCTGTTGACATACAATAAAAATCACTAAGCATTTCACTACAAAGGCTTCAGAATTCAGACTGCAGCATTGTACAGAAAAACTTTGTTATAAAACAAATTTACTAGTCCATCAATATTCCACATTAAGCATTACATGATTTTTAGAATTTCAAAAGCATTTTTAAACAAATAAACAAAGGGTAAATAATTTTACTAACTTCGTGTTTGCCTGTGTCAATGCCAGTGCAAGAAGCTAGAAAGAAATAGGAGTTGGGGTCCCTTGCAATTGCATCCTGTATTCTGCTAACAGGCTCAGCAACAGACCTGAATTCCAGTGTTCCAACACATGTTGAAGCCAACAAAGGAGTATAAACCATATGATTCCTCGGAGATATGCACACAACATCATAAATTTTGGTATCTAGCCCTTTAAGGAACCTACAAGCAGCCCAACCCGTACCAAGAACAACCACCCTGGGCTTTTCACCTGGCTTTGTTGCCTCTAGTCCTGCATATCTTGGCTGATCATACTCCATCTCAGACTCAGACTCCTCTATAACCCTCTGTGTGTTAACTGAAGGAAGCTGATAGTATGGAGTTCCTGCTATTCCCCTCATTGAAAAGTTCATATAGTTCTGTTCCTTAATTCTTGGAATATATGAAAACTTTCCACTTGCTTCGGAATTCACATGGGAAGGTAAGGAGCATTTGCATGTGTATGCTCCCTCATTCAACATATCCTTCTCATGTGCATAACTACCAAAAGCACCTCCTGATCTTCTCAAATTGGCCCTAGCAATCCTTGCCAATGCCATTGTTAGAGAAACAGTACTGGAGGCAAGCCTTTACACCTTCTATGCTTTCTGAAAATAACAAAGTTCAGATTTTTTTAGTGCTTTCAAGTTTTAACTGTTCAAAGAAGAAGAATGATATGTTTAACAGGAGATAACAATATATATATATATATATATATATATATATATATATATATATAATGGGTTTTTTTGAATTTCAATTATAGAGACAAAAAAACATGTTGGACGGAATGTTAGAAAAAATTATGTGTAGGACCCACGTTGGCACAGAAATCGAAGGGGGTGTATAGGAAAACTCAAATTCTCATGTTAGAGGAGAATTATAAAACCCATATACAATTTGGTAAGCAAATTGGGTGCTTCAGAACATGATTAGAGACAAAAGGAAGGACAACTGGAGTTTGAGGGCTGCAAAGAAATCCTCAGTTCATGACAAGTTGACGATCATCGTTTCCAAGAATATGGGACAAGAAAACAAAAAGTTAATATGGTAGATACAAAGAAAGATTCCCTTTAAAGTTTAGAAACTCCCAAAATTTTAACTGAGTCTACAATATTCGACCCAAGTAAATGACACATTGAATTTGACACACATGTTTAGAATATGATGGATACCAAGATATGTCATTTATCTCTTAAGGTGAATTAGTAAAAGATATTTGTATCATTCAATTTTAACGGGTTAACATCATATTAACTTTTGGTGATGCTATCAAACATTACTGTCTAAAAAAACTGATCTTATTGAACAAAACGCTGATCGAGTTAGATTGTCATAAAGATCAAGAGGCTATGCTGTGAATGATTCATAATAAGCGTTATAATTTTTGTACAGCTGTCCACCCAAAAAAAAAAAAAAACTTTTGTATAGCTTGCACACGGTGGCGAAAAACATGAGAGAATTTAAAGAAGCTCATTTCATCTCAGATTCAAAATCAGAAGATGAATTTACATTAAAAGAAAAAAAAAACAATTTTTTTTTTTTTTGATGTTCAGAGCTGAGAGGACTAGAAGTTTCATTCAAGAAAAATGACCAAATAATGCATAACAAAACAGAGGTATAGAAAGATCAAGAATTTGGTTTTGTAACATTTACAATCCACACAAAAATGCAATGTGACAAAGACATATATAACATCGATTCTCAAAGTCATGACAAAAGCAAGACCACATAAACCCAAAGTAAGTTAGCAGAAAGAACAGCTTATTTAGCACAAACCAAAGTACCTTTTTTTTTCCCTGTTGGGAGGTTGTAGTTTGGTTATGAAGTGGCGAGAGATGAAGATTCAAGAATGAGGTTTTTTCAGGCTTTGTTGGAATTCCAAATTCTCATACAAAGTTGCAAGGTTTAAATGTGGTGCTTTTCAGGCTGATATTAAAGATGGGAGTAGTTAGATACATACGTTTATATCTTACAATACATACACCTTATTCCCATGTGACAAACTGCGCCGCCTTGAGACCCAAGAAATTAGGTTGTTTTTTTGAGATTCCAGAAGGTTTTACTTGTTTTCAAGAATGAAAAGACAAGTATGAATTGTGTGTTAAAAAGAGTAAAATATTGCCAAGTATATAATATAATAATCTAGCGGCGGTCCAAATGCCCAAGTTATTGGAAATAAGCACATTTTCCAGCATATGCTATTTCTTATTCTTTTGCGGAAGCAACACTAACAGTAACGGTGAACATTTGACATGGTAGAATGTGAAATGACGTTGTTTGGACGAATACAAAGACTACTCTGTCCCTGTAAAATGGCATTTTGTGTTTAGTAAGTGAGAGGATATATGAGCCTTTACGTCATTTCAAAGTTATTTAACAAGATCTGATATACATTATATTATTATTTAACAAGATCTGATTTACATTATATTATTATTCTCTCTCATCTCTCATTATTATTTATTTAATTGATTATAAATTTTATATTAAATACAATATCATGTTAAAAAATGACAAGATATAATAACATCCCCTCCTTCCATATTTGAGGTAATAGAAACTTCGAATTCTCGTGAGGCGGCTAATAGGTCAAGTGGACGCGGGAAGGAAAGAAACTGGTCAAAGACGGTGCAATAAAAGTCTTGCTGTGACGCGGTGTCCAAATTTGATCAACGGTTTATAATAACGTGACAATGGGCCCCACAGTTTGTGTCTCCATGAAATGAGTTTTTCCTTGAATCTTCCGTACGTGTCAAGTTCCAGGTATTGCGGAAGTGTTTTGTTCTTTTGCCACAATGTTGGAGGCCCATTGGGCTGAATGTGGCAGACATCATTTTATTCTTTGTTTCAAATTTAGTCTCCCCAAGAATGGATCCTCTAGTCTTGCATGATGATATCATGTGAGGCCATCTCTTTCGTTCATAGGTAAATTAATAGTAATTTTTTTTAATATTTTTTCCTATCTTTTTTCCCAATTAATTAATTTATGAATGATCGAGATCTTCTGATATGATGTGACATGAAAATATCCATTTCCCTAGACAAATATCTATTCAATGGTATAACATTTCCTTTACTTTGACGGTTGTTGCTTTATGTTATATTTCCTTGTTGATATGTAAGGGAAATTGACACTTTTATCACAGTTTGGAATAGTATTTATTAGTATGTCATAATTTAATAAAATCTTCCTAAGATATCACATCACATTTTTGCTATGCCATCATGCGAGATTGGATTGGATGTGTGATAGTGTATTGCAGGCCACAAATCTCACACAGCAGTGTAGCGAGATTCATAGTCAATGTGGCAGACTGCCATTTCTTTTAAAAGCTGTCCACGTTGTTAATCTCGCTGAATTGCCCGGCGAGAATTGGTGTATCTTTTCCACCTGTCAACACCTTGGCCTATCTGATACAGAAGCAAGAATGTTGCATTTGACTAGAGAAGCTAAAATGTTAAGTCCAAGATATGCAAATTCATGTTCTGATTTCAAGGCACAGTTTCAATTGGGTTCCAAAGTTATTTTGGGTCAAATTATGATTAGTTGGCTGCCTATGAAGGAAGATCAAGAGTTTTAGCATTTAAAGTGCAATAAAGAGAATTTTAGTTTTTTTTTTATTTCCTAAGCAACACAATTCTTAAGAGCATGACTCTTGGGAGTTGGGTTTAGTTATTGTTATTTTTATTTCCTAAGCAACACAATTCTTGGGAGCATGACTCTTGGGAGTTGGGATTAGTTATTGTTATTTCTATTTTAAGCAACACAATTGTTATTTTTATTTCTATTTCCTAAGCTACACAACTCTTGGGAGTTATTTGTCTCTTTGTATTCTCATGTTTTAGTTATTCTATAAATATGGGATATTTTGTAATGCAGAGGACAGATTTGATAAATGAAAAAGTGTGTTGCAAGTTCTCAAACTTGTCTTGAATCTTGTTATCTTTATCTAACCGTGGGTTAGTGGTGAGGCGAGTGGGTTCTTTATCAGTTGGGAGGGTGGCTTAGCCTTTAATCTCAATTGTGGTGGACTCTTATCTATCCCATTTTTTTACAAAGTGTATTTTCCTTTCTTCTCATACCCATCACGTATCAACTTGGTATCAGGAGCACCGGTTCACATGGAAGACGAAGGTCCAAGGTACAGAACCCGTGAGCAAAATCAGAATATGAGGCGTGACCAACAACTTGCAAATCTTGAAAATCAGATTGAAGAAATGCGCCAAGCTCTTGCTGATCTTGTCCAACGGAATCATCGTGGACGTAGGCGACATTCCAGAAGCACTCATAGCCCCTCCATTCATGATTCTTCTGCTAGTGACTCAAGTGTTTCTTCAAATGAGTCAACACCTCATGATAGAAGAAGAAAAAAATTCCAAGATGACTTTAGAGATGTGAAGGTTGAACCGCCAGAATTTGATGGCAGCTTGAATCCCGATATTTATTTGGAATGGGTTCGTTCTATTGAGCGAATTTTTGAAGCTAAAGACTTTGATGATGAGAAGTGCTTCAAAATTGCAAGCATTAAACTCAAAAAGTATGCATCAATATGGTTTGAGAACTTGAAGATGGAGAGGAACCAAGAAGGCAAGAGAAAGCTCAAATCTTGGGCTAAACTGAAGAGGCTGATGGATAAAAGATTTCTTCCTGCCAGTTACAAACAAGACTTGTATCTCAAAATTGCTTCTCTCAAACAAGAAGATCTGAGTGTTGAAGAGTATATTAGGGAGTATGAGCAACTCCTTATGACTAGTGGCCTTCAAGAAGTTCAGGAACAAAAAATTGCTCGTTTTATTGGCGGATTAAGTACTGATATTGCCGAGAAGGTGGAACTACAACCTTTTTGGACTTTTGAAGATGTGTGCAAGTTAGCCATTAAAGTGGAGAAACATTCAAAATCAAAGAAGGCAACCAGCAAGCCATCAAGTTTCTTTAAGAATTACTCTTCTAAGGGTGACTCCTCCTCATCAAAAATTATTAAGGAGAAGGAGAAGGAGAAGGCCAAGGAAGCTCCGAAGGAATTTAAAAAGAAGTTGGATGGAAAGAAATGTTTTAAATGCCAAGGCTATGGCCATTTTCAAGCTGATTGTCCTAATAGGCGGGTCCTGACACTTAAAGAAATTGAAGAAATTGAGCATGAATATGAACAAGGTCCAGTTTGGGATGCTGAACATGATGAAATCCCGGGTGAAGAAGTTATCTTAGAAGCAGACCGAGGGGAGCATCTGCTTATGTTACGAAGAGTTCTCCATGTTAAAGAAGCACCTAAAGAGAAAAGCCAAAAGAACAAATCTTCTACACAAGGTGCACCATCAAAGGAAGGGTATGCAATCTCATTGTGGATAGTGGGAGTTGTGTTAATGTTGCTTCTACGTTACTCATTCAGAAGCTTCAATTACCTACCACTCCTCACCCACATCCTTACAAACTACAATGGCTAAGCAAGAATAGCGATGTTAAGGTAACTCAACAAGCCCTTATTCCTCTTTCAATTGGGAATATTTATCATGACCGAATCGTGTGTGATGTGATCCCTATGGATGCATGTTATATTCTGTTGGGACGTCCTTGGCAATTTGACAAATATGTTGTTCATGATGGTCATAAAAATACTTATTCTCTTGTTGACAATCAAAAGAAAATCACACTTGCACCTTTACCACCAAATGAAATTCATGTGAGTTTATATGGGGAGGGAAACACAAGTGAGAAAAATTCCTATGTGAATGAAACAGAGGTTGAGCGTTCATTACTTCAAAACAAGCCTATTTTTGCCCTGCTTGTTGTTGAAACATCCATAAGTACAGTTGAGGCCCCTTTACATCCTTTGGTGCAATCTTTGATTGAGAAATTTCAAGATGTGTTTCCGAATGATTTGCCCCCTGGTTTGCCACCAATTAGGGGAATAGAACATCAGATTGACCTTATGCCTGGCGCTCCATTACCAAATAGGGCTGCCTATAGGTGTAATCCTGAAGAAACAAAAGAACTACAAAGACAAGTGGAGGAGTTGATGGCTAGAGGATTTGTTAGAGAAAGTATGAGTCCTTGTTCTGTTCCAGCTTTACTTGTTCCTAAAAAGGATGGTACTATGCGTATGTGTGTTGATAGTAGGGCCATAAACAACATCACCATCAAGTATAGGTATCCAATCCCTCGCCTTGATGATATGCTTGATGAATTATATGGTTCTAATGTTTTCTCTAAGATTGATCTTCGCAGTGGATATCACCAAATTAGAATGAAGGAAGGAGATGAGTGGAAGACTGCTTTTAAGACTAAAGGAGGGTTATATGAATGGAGAGTCATGCCCTTTGGGCTTTCTAATGCTCCAAGCACCTTTATGAGACTTATGAATGAAGTTCTTCGTCCTTTCATTGGGAATTTTGTTGTGGTGTATTTTGATGATATCTTGGTTTATTCTAAGAGTAATGAAGATCATTTGAAGCATTTGGAAAGTGTCTTTTCTGTTTTGAGACAAAAAAAACTTTATGGGAAATTAGAAAAATGTGATTTCTTCTCTCCTCGTGTTGTTTTTCTTGGCTATGTTGTCTCCAATGATGGAATTTCTGTTGATCAATCAAAAATTGAAGCTGTGAAATCTTGGCCGACCCCAACTAGCGTAACTGAAGTAAGAAGTTTCCATGGCCTTGCATCTTTTTATAGAAGGTTTATAAAAAATTTTAGCACCATCATGGCTCCCATCACTGAATGCATGAAGGCAGGTTGCTTTGAATGGACTAAGGCTGCTGATAATGCCTTTAATTCCATCAAGAAAAGGCTTTGTGAAGCACCAGTTTTAGCATTGCCCAATTTTGATGATCTCTTTGAAGTAGAATGTGATGCTAGCGGAGTTGGAATTGGGGTTGTCCTAGTGCAATCTAAGCGTCCGTCCCATTGCATATTTTAGTGAGAAGTTTAATGGCTCAAGGAAAAAATACAGCACTTATGATAAAGAGTTCTATGCAATTGTGAGAGCTCTTGATCATTGGAGTCATTATCTTCGTCCTAAGCAGTTTGTGTTGCATTCTGACCATCAAGCACTTAAGTTTATTAATGGGCAGCACAAGTTGAATCCAAGGCATGCCAAATGGGTTGAATTTCTACAGTCCTTCTCATTTGTATCCAAACACAAATCTGGAAACTCTAATATTGTAGCTGATGCGCTTTCAAGAAGATATTTTCTCTTATCCATTGTTGAAGCAAAGGTTCTTGGTTTCCATTTGATTAAAGATCTTTACAAAGATGATCCAGATTTTTCTCATTTCTTTGAAGACAAGAAAAATGGAATTTCAAGCCCATATATGATTCAAGAAGGCTTTCTTTTCAAAAATAACAAGTTATGCATTCCAAAAAGTTCTTTGCGTGATCTTTTAGTAAGGGAAGCTCATGGTGGAGCAATAGCTGGTCATTTTGGCATCAACAAAACTCTTGACATCTTGCAAGAGCACTTTCATTGGCCTAAGATGGCAGGAGATGTTCATAATGTTGTTTCAAAGTGCTCTATTTGTCACAAAGCAAAGAGTCAATTCCATCAAGGGTTATACACTCCTTTACCTGTTCCAAATCAGCCATGGGAGGATGTAAGCATGGATTTTATTGTGGCATTACCTCGTACACAAAGAGGTAAAGATGCTATCATGGTGGTTGTTGATCGTTTCTCAAAGATGGCTCATTTCATTCCTTGTACAAAATCAGATGATGCTTCTCATGTGGCTGATCTTTATTTCAAGGAGGTTCTCAAGCTTCATGGAGTACCAAAAACCATTGTAAGTGA
Source organism: Gastrolobium villosum (assembly GCA_032173675.1). Taxonomy (NCBI): domain Eukaryota; kingdom Viridiplantae; phylum Streptophyta; class Magnoliopsida; order Fabales; family Fabaceae; genus Gastrolobium; species Gastrolobium villosum. Next base: position 50,006 of record JAVKPL010003932.1, read on the forward strand.
CAGAGATTCTAAGTTCTTAAGTCATTTCTGGAGGTGTTTGTGGAAATTATTGGGTACTAAGCTCTTGTTTAGCACAGCTTATCACCCTCAAACTGATGGGCAAACTGAAGTCACAAACAGAACACTTACAACTCTTCTTAGAGGTATGGTGAGTAAAAGTCTTAAAGATTGGGATATTAAACTTTCTCATGCTGAGTTTGCATATAATAGAGCTCCATCTTATGCTACGGGAAAGTCTCCTTTTGAGGTAAACTATGGAGTAAACCCTCTCACTCCCATTGATTTAATTCCTCTTCCAATAGAATCCCAAGTGAGTTTTGAAGCTGAAGAACGTGCTAAAGCAATGAAAAGGCTCCATGAACAGGTCAAGGTCAGAATTGAGAAAATTAATGAGTTGTACAAACAAAAGGCAAACAAGCATCGCAAATCACAGCAATTCAGTCCTGGAGATCTGGTTTGGCTCCATTTGAGGAAAGAAAGATTTCCTTCGAAGAGAAAAAATAAATTGATGGCTCGGGGAGATGGTCCCTTCAAGGTGATTGAAAAGATTGGAGATAATGCATATAAGTTGGAGTTACCCGGAGAAACCAATATTTCTGCAACTTTCAATGTTGGTGATTTAACTCCATACTTAAGTGAAAATGAAGACCATGAGGATTTGAGGACAAATCCCAATCTGGAAGGGGAGGATGATACAGAAGCAAGAATGTTGCATTTGATTAGAGAAGCTAAAATGTTAAGTCCAAGATATGCAAATTCATGTTCTGATTTCAAGGCACAGTTTCAATTGGGTTCCAAAGTTATTTTGGGTCAAATTATGATTAGTTGGCTGCCTATGAAGGAAGATCAAGAGTTTTAACATTTAAAGTGCAAGAAAGAGAATTTTAGTTGTTATTTTTATTTTAAGCAACACAATTCTTGGGAGCATGACTCTTGGAAGTTGGGTTTAGTTATTGTTATTTTTATTTCCTAAGCAACACAATTCTTGGGAGCATGACTCTTGGGAGTTGGGTTTAGTTATTGTTATTTTTATTTCCTAAGCAACACAATTCTTGGGAGCATGACTCTTGGGAGTTGGGATTAGTTATTGTTATTTCTATTTCCTAAGCAACACAACTCTTGGGAGTTGTTTGTCTCTTTGTATTCTCATGTTTTAGTTATTCTATAAATATGAGATATTTTGTAATGCAGAGGACAGATTTGATAAATGAAAAAGTGTGTTGCAAGTTCTCAAACTTGTCTTGAATCTTGTTATCTTTATCTAACCGTTGGTTAGTGGTGAGGCGAGTGGGTTCTTTATCAGTTGGGAGGGTGGCTTAGCCTTTAATCTCAATTGTGGTGGACTCTTATCTATCCCATTTTTTTTACAAAGTGTATTGAAACCGTATAACCAACAGATGCATGTAATCCACAGTTCCTTTATGCGGCCAACTCCTTGTATTTACCCCCACCTTCTCATACCCACGAGATTTGTGGCCTGCAAGACACTATCATGTGTCCAATCCAGCCTCGCTTGGTGGCGTAGTGAGAATGTGACGTGATATTTTAGAAAACATTCATTGCACCGTGACATACTAATAAATACTATTCAAAACGGTAGAAAAAGGGATAATGTCCTGATACAGAAGGAAAATCAAGAGTTTTAGCATTTAAAGTGCAATAAAGAGATTTATCAGTTGCTAGTAACTCTTTGGAGCATAACTCTTGGAAGTTGGGTTTAGTTATTATTATTTCTATTTCCTAAGCAGCACAATTCTTGGGAGCATGACTCTTGGGAGTTGGGTTTAGTTATTTTTATTTTTATTTCCTAAGCAACACAACTCTTGGAGTTATATGTCTCTTTCTATTCTTATGCTTTTAGTTATTCTATAAATATAGGATATTTTGTAATGCAAATGGCATATTTGATAAACGAAAAAAAGTGTGTTGCAAGTTTTTAAACTTGTCTTGAATCTTGTTATCTTTATCTAACCTTGGGTTAGTGGTGAGGCAAGTGGGTTCTTTATCAGTTGGGAGGGTGGATTAGCCTTTAATCTTAATTATGGTGGACTCTTATCTATCACATTTATTTTTACAAAGTGTATTTTCTCCTTTCTTCTCATACCCATCACATATCAACTTGGTATCAGGAGCACCGATTTACATGGAAGACGAAGGTCCAAGGTACATAACTCATGAGCAAAATCAGAATGTAAGGCGTGACCAACTACTTGCAAATCTTGAAAATCAGATTGAAGAAATACACCAAACTCTTGCTAATCTTGTCCAAAGAAATCATCATGGATGTAGGAGACATTCCAGAAGCACTCATAGCCACTCCAATCATGATTCTTCTGCTAGTGACTCAAGTGCTTCTTCAAATGAGTCAACTCGTCATGATAGAAGAAGGAGAAAATTCCAAGATGACTTTAGAGATGTGAAGATCGAACCGCCAGAATTTGATGGCAGTCTGAATCCCGATATTTATTTGGAATGAGTTCGTTCTATTGAGCGAATTTTTCAAGCTAAAGACTTTGATGATGAGAAGTGCTTCAAAATTGCAAGCATCAAACTCAAAAAGTATGCATCAATATGGTTTGAGAACTTGAAGATGAACAGGAACCGAGAAGGCAAGAGAAAGCTCAAATCTTGGGCTAAACTGAAGAGGCTGATGGATAAAAGATTTTTTTTCTGCCAGTTACAAACAAGACTTGTATCTCAAAATTGTTTCTCTCAAACAAGAAGATCTGAGTATTGAAGAGTATATTAGGGAGTATGAGCAAATCCTTATGACTAGTGGCCTTCAAGAAGTTCAGGAACAAAAAATTGCTCGTTTTATTGGTGAATTAAATACTGATATTGCCGAGAAGGTGGGACTACAACCTTTTTGGACTTTTGAAGATGTGTGCAAGTTAGCCATTAAAATGGAGAAACATTCAAAATCAAACAAGGCAACCAACAAGTCATCAAGTTTCTTTAGGAATTACTCTTCCAAGGGTGACTCCTCTTCATCACAAATTATTAAGGAGAAGGTCGAGGAAGCTCCGAAAGAATTTAAAAAGAAGTTGGATGGAAAGGAATGTTTTAGATGCCAAGGCTATGGCCATTTTCAAGCTGATTGTCCTAATAGGCGGGTTACAACACTTAGAGAAATTGAAGAAATTGAGCATGAATATGAACAAGGTCCAGTTTGGGATGCTGAACATGATAAAATCTCAAATGAAGAAATTATCTTAGAAGCATACCAAGGGGAGCATCAGCTTATGTTACGAATAGTCTTCCATGCTACAACAGCACCTAAAGGGAAAAGCCAAAGAGAAAGTATGAGTCCTTGTTCGGTTCCAGCTTTACTTGTTCCTGAAAAGGATGATACTATGCGTATGTGTGTTGATAGTAGAGCCATAAATAACATCATCATCAAGTATAGGTATCCAATCCCTCGCCTTGATGATATGCATGATGAATTATATGGTTCTAATGTTTTCTCTAAGATTGGTCTTCGCGGTGGATATCACCAAATTAGAATGAAGGAAGGAGATGAGTGAAGACTGCATTTAAGACTAAAGGAGGGTTATATGAATGGAGAGTAATGCCCTTTGGGCTTTCTAATACTACAAGCACCTTTGTGAGACTTATAAATGAAATTCTTCGTCCTTCCATTGAGAATTTTTTTGTAGTGTGTTTTGATGATATCTTTGTTTATTGCAAGAGTAATGAAGACCATGAGGATTTGAGGACAAATCCCAATCAGGAAGGGGAGGATGATACAGAAGGAAAATCAAGAGTTTTAGCATTTAAAGTGCAATAAAGAGATTTATTAGTTGCTAGTAACTCTTTGGAGCATAACTCTTGGAAGTTGGGTTAGTTATTATTATTTCTATTTCCTAAGCAGCACAATTTTTGGGAGCATGACTCTTGAGAGTTGGGTTTAGTTATTTTTATTTATATTTCCTAAGCAACACAACTCTTGGAGTTATATGTCGTGTGTGTGTTAGTTGCTATATTGCTGCTTTGGAGTTTATTGGATTTACATGTTGCAATGATGGAGATAGTTGTTGCTATGTTTGGATCGAATGAAAAAAAAAATGATATAAAATTACATTAATTGTTATTGTAACGACATTAGTTATTTTATTTTGGATTGTTTAAAATCTGGTGATATCCGACTGTTTAATTTCACCACATTTTAAACAATCCAAAATAAAATAACAAATGTCGTTACAATAACAATTAATTTAATTTATTTATATTAATTGGGTTCATCTACTATTAATCCCAATTAGTTCGGGATAAAAATGATGTTGATATTTAAAATCTAGTGATATATAATTAACCTTAAAAAAAAACATTTTATCCCATTTCATCTAATATCTACGTTCTCTCCCTTCCCATCCAAATTTGAAATATAGAGTGAAATTTATTATTTATTAATCTCTTATCATTTACTCATTTTATAAACATAAATATAAACTTTCCATCATTTTTTTATGAAATATTTAAATAATTCTCAAGTTTCTCTCGCAATATATAATAAATGTTTGTATAATAAACTCCTAAGGATAGCTCAATTGGAAAGTTGAGCACCAAAGGATATGCCTTGTCAATGGTCAATGCAAATTCTTAAAGTTCTTTGGGGGCTAGAGCGGGAAAAAAGCTATTTTTCGGTTGGGATTAGTCTCAGAGAAGCTAGCCTTAGGGCCGTACTCTGAGAACAATGTGGTCGGACGAAGTTGAGTAGGGACACCCTAAGTTATATTACAAAATAAATGTTTATATAATATGGAATTAGTATTTGTATTTTTAAAGAACATAAAATTGTGTCATTTTAGTCAAAATTGCAGTATTTTATAATGAATATTAGAGAATAATATAAACCATTAAAAAAGTCACCACCTAACATAATAGTGAGAGAAAGTATTATACAATAGAAATTATGGTAGAAGAAAATGAGATTTTTTTAATTTAAATGTTAAATAAAAAACAGTCATTCGTTTAAAAGAATAAATAATTTTGCCATAATATACTTATACAAACAAAACCAGACTTCAGCTGAAATGCAAGTTATTGAATTCACCTGTTGAATTTTATTTACAAAATTGTTCGTTTGGTTGATGAAATGGCTATACTTTCACCTAAAAAATAGTATTGTTACAAATTGGGTAGCAATATAATTGTTTTGTTGGTGGGTAAACCTTCACATAGTTGCAGGAAAATTAAGTTATTTTTTACCTATGGGCTGTTGTTGAATTAGTCCATTGGGATCTCTTAAGTGGAATTGTTGATGACTTTGCCGACTAGTTTTTAGGTTGGGTTTTTCATCATGTTAATATTGCATTTTCTAGGTATGGACTGAAAGTCTCACTGGTTCCATGGAAGAGTCGTTAACCCCAATGTTGATCCTTCTTTTGAAAGGCAACTGAATATTCAATAAGGTTAGGTGAAACAAGATTGCTGACCACCAAAGAAGTCCCATTGCCAACTACACTACCAGCATTAGGTAGAGAAGAGGAGAGTGTGATGTGAGGTAACTTTCACGTGCCTGTGCCTATTCCAAACCAACCAAAGTGTCCTCTACACAAGGCTCAATGAAGAGTCAAATTAATAAGTCAAGAACTACAACTGTGTTACTTTAAGTTATAAGAATTGGCAAATGAGAGCACTGAAGTGAAGGTCTTCACTTTTGGTACACCCCCAATTAACAGCAATATATATATATATATATATATATATATATATATATATATATATATATAAAGCATGATCATTTGACACCAGTGTCAAATTTAAAGTTTGACACCTCCTCTGAAACCCGTTAGATAAAAAAAAATCGACGACTCTGATTTGTAAGCATGTGACACCATTGATCTTTTTTGATCTAGCGGCTCTCAGATGAGGTGTCAAAGGATCTTACCTCTATATATATATATATATATATATAGGGAAAACATTTTCTCATGTTACATGAGAATTCAACTCTCATGTTAGTGACCCTTGGATTTGCGTGCAAAGCTTTTCTTTTCTTTTTCTTTTTCTTTTTTTTTTTAATAAATATGGGGCCACAACTAGTTGAGTCACAACATAAGAATTGAATTCTCATGCAACATGAGAAAATCAAATCCCATATATATATATATATAAAGAGAGAGAGGTTTACATTTCTGCGGTTGCTGTACGTGCAGCAGTCAAATATTTACTATATATATATACATGAAAGTATTAAATGTGAGGAATCATAATCATATGTCTGTCCTTACTGTATTTAAAGCGGCTGTACAAATGACTTTACCAATATATATATATATATATATATATATATATATAGTAGGAAATGATCCCCTAAAGATGTGTGTTCAAGCTTGAGCAAGTCTAGTCTTAGGAGTAAAAATACGGTTGAGGATAGCTGCTAGTCGCAAACCACCTTGAGCCAGCCTTTTCTCCACAATAGGTAGCCGAGAAAGGAAGTACTCATCTACATTATTAAATAGAATAACGAAGTATGAGAGGTCATCCTTTACGGATTATGAAATCTAGTAAAAAAAAGTTGTACAGTGGTGGCAATCATCCAATGTTGAATAATTTGGTGCATTGTATTGGCCATGTGCAGTAATCGCCAAGTACAGAGAAAAATATGTGACAGACTTTAGATTTTTTTTTTATTATTGTTATTTGATAAAAAAAAAAAAAGGATTCACTAAAAGAGAAAAAAAATGCAATGCATGAGGACCAATAGTCCTCCTAAAATAGAAAAGAAAGAAACAGATTCACTAAAAAAGATAAAATCAACCCCTTATCATATAAAACAAGGAAACTCCATCGAAGCTAAACAAAACAAGGAGGCTCCAAAAAACAACACTACCCCACAAAAGATGAGGAAGAGGAAGTATCTAGTTGAAGATTCTGGAGTTCCTAAAAGTTAAAATATTTTATTTATAGATGAGAGAGTAGGAAATACCTTCCAAAGTGCTTCCTGGTGTGGCATTCTTGTACGCAAACTTGCATGCTAAGCTAATGCTTTCAGAAGCATACCTGAATTGTAATCAATCAAATCATGATACGTAGTTTCTTTACACAGGTTGTGTAAGAAGTTTTGTAATTTCTAGTAATATGCTAATATTAGTAATATGGCAAATCAAGGGGAGCCATAGCTGTCAAATACACAAGCAAACATTTCACAACACATGGATTAATTAGGGAATTTTCACATCATCAATTCACTGTGTTTTCAAGATGCAGAGTTATGATAATGAGGCACAGCATATGTGATATGTGATACGGAATTAGAGGATGTAGTTCCTAAGAAAAGCTATCCAGCTGTTTGGAGAGTTTATTCTAATAGGCATGAACCTTTTAAAGCTGTGGAAGGTAGTTAGTTAGAAAGGGAACCGTAGTTTGGGTTTTTGGTATAAACAGACATGTGTGATTGGAAAGGTATGCTGAGTGTTTTGTTAGTCTCATAAGGAGAGTCTCATTAGGGCCGACCCAGTTCAAATACCCACTTCGTGAGTGTCTGGGGAAGTGTTTTGCTTTTGCAGAGAGACTGATTCGAACCCACGACCTGACACACCACGGCAAGTAAGCTTACCGCTGAGCCAAGCCGGCCCTTCAGAGTCTCATTGTGAAGGGAATATTTCCCTTTTTGAAGAGCTAGTCTCTTGTAACATTTCTTTTCCAGAATCAATAAACATTCCCTGTTCCTAAAATTCTTTCTTCTGTTGCGCTAATTTCCTTATTGTGAATTCTTTTAGCTGTAACAAAATGAGTCCATGAAATCTGAAAATATGCATATGAAAATATTGACTGCCAAGCAATAAAAAGTGTAACCAGTTTAATTCTCAGCAACCAATCAGACAAAACTAGTGTAAAATGATAAAGAAGGTTGGACAGGAAATGTATTATGCATATACCGATCTGGACAAGCTGTGTAGTTGTGTGCACAATGTTCCCAAATCGATACATCAGTTGACCAAATATCCTGCAGAAAGTGAGTAAAAACTATAGTCTCTTGGGCCTATACATAATACAAAATACAAGTCCAGGAAAAGTAATAAGCATGACCACAATTGAAAAAAAAATTCACTTTATCTATGCTGGGTATCTTCATCATTTGAATAAATGCATAAAAATATAGGGGAATAAACTTACTGTAATATTCCTTTGAATAGCTTGTATCATAATTGACAGATCTGAACCATAGAATGTTTTCAGAGCAGACTCAATAATCATGGTATCCCATACCTGGACCCAATCCAAACTAACCAAATTTAGTCAATTTACTGCATCATTTACAAGGACAGATTGCACAAGCATTATGACAAACAGATCAAAACCAAAATAATATGTGCAAGAGCTCAATGAAAATGTAATTAAGAAGCAATCTCAAAATTTGGCTACACAAAATTGAGCTATAGCATGTGAGAATACTATAAGGTTTCTCAAAATTGGGCATCAAATACTAAGTTTAGGAATCTATGCAGAGAAGAAATAGAATTGAAGTTAAAATTCAAATTTATTCCCTTTTCTTTAAATTGGATAAATTTTTTCAATATTTCGCTTGCCCATCTAACCTCTTTCTCCCAACCACAATCAACAAAGCCACAGCACATGAAATCAATCATCATATGGAGTTCCAATAAACCACTGCCCAATAAATCCCGACTAGAGAGTGAAGGGGTATTTGAACTGGGTCGGCCCTTTAGAGAGTGAAGGGGTGAAGTCAATCCTTATACGTAGCCTTATCTTTTCATATTTGCAAAGAGGTTATTTCCCATATCCGAATCCATAACATTTTAGTTACAAAAGAATAATTTTACCACTGCACTAGGCTCGCGCTCTAATCATATGGAGTTCCAATGCTGGTACAAATTCTATTAGGAAAGAATGAATCTTTGATAAAAGACAAGATGAAAAGAAAAAAACACACTCTCCATCAATTAAAAATACTCCATAAACAATGGGATAAAATGCCTAATACATAATATTTAGGTAGCATAAAGCAATCAGCCTGCATCAACTAGCATACAATCTGATTCTTAACACTTACATGATGAAGATTTGTTTTCCTCCGGTACCAACGAACTGTTATTGAGTTTCCACCTAGGTCTCCTGTGAAACCAACATGTAGGGGCTGCACCAGAAAATGGGAACTAAATCGAACCCTTTAACACAAGTTTGGAGAAAGAAAAAAACATATTTAACCATATGATTGTAATTTTTACATTGTACATAGAGAATAATGTCATAACCCATTCCCACCAATCCTTGTTTCAAAGTTTTAAGTTCTCATTTGCCAACTTACCTACCCATAGGTAAACTCAAACTCTGATATGCTGCTCAAGCAAATCAAGGACAAAGATTTGAAAATCATATGCACTTTTTAGACCAAGTATAAATTCTTCTGTTCATGAGATTTAAATAGGAACCAGGAAGAACAAACCTGATGAACATCCCCAACAAAATGAGACAAGAACATAAGTGCCTCTGTCAAATTATCTGTAATTGATAAAGAAAGAACAGTAAATCCAGGGACCTATCTTTGAATGGAACGAGCAAGATAAGAATATATTCAGTAAATGCTCACAGTTTAATTCAGATGAAGTGTCTGCATCAGCTGATTTGAGTTGTATTGTATAATTGTATATCGCTCCGGTAACACATCTATGTTTATGTCCATAAGAATCATGACAGTCTCCTATAAGAACCATGAGACACATTATAGTAATTTGTGATGCCCATGGACATTGAGCAGTCTAAATATGCAATAATGTTACCACAACAATTTCATCTAGACAATTGTACTAAAGAGCCAAACTTACTGCAGTATTCATAGTTACATCTGTAATCTGGTGTGTCAACATAATGTAAGGCACTGCTCCAACGATAGTGGTAATTATGTTTAACCTCATCAGCCCAAGAGCAAACTGCAGCAAGATCACCTTCAGCAGAATCTGGAAGCAGTTGTTTGACTGCAAATAGAGCATCTTCAGTAAGATACTCCTAGAATTTCAAACATTCAAAGACCTTTGATCAGCACAACAATCTCTGGACAAAACCTCTTATACTCCCCAATTCAAATTCTAACTTACCTTTCACTTAAATATCAATACTCAATCATTTAGCATTCATGGCATGCTCTACACTTCATTATCCCATCTATTATTTATTTATTTATTTCTAAACCAATTTAGAGCATTAGATGAAACATCATGGAATAAATATCACTTTAGAACATTATGGAACATCATGGGTTTTTCTGGATGTTGCAAGAGAAAACAAATTAGAGTATTTGTTTTTTTTTTTTTAATAGCCTGTGACTCACTATGTTAGAATTCTCCTACGACATAGAAAATAACTGAGATATGAATGTAGAATCGAATGTTAAAATTAAAATTTCACAAGCTTTGGCAACTAAAGCAGATGGTGTGTTTACCTGTGTTATCTTACAAATTGCATAGTGACCCTCCTTTCCCCAACCCAGAACAGTTGGCAGTGGCATCAACAACAGAAGAAAGATCACTCTCACTCTCCCATTACACAGTAACTCAGAGACACCCAAATCCATACGCATATCGTACAACACAAGTTCTCAAATAATGGGGGAACAGACAGACATACACGAAATCATCGTCAGTGTTTTCTGCTAATACCAGAATAATGCTAAATGTGCCACGAATATTTTAGTGCTAAGATTCTTAGAAGACCCAAACCCCAATTAACAGGTTACTTCTGTCTAAGGAATGATGTCATGGATGAGTGTATATATAATATTAAATATTGTTATTCAATTAAACTTAGAAAAAGTGTTTCTAATTTTAAATCACACGTGATTTCATTTTTATAAAAGGTGGGATTCACGTCTTTATATTTTGTTGTCCATTTTTTTCTTCTTTTATTTATTTTTTTCTCTCACTTAAAATGACATAACTTTATATCTGTTAAAATGATAACTCTCTTTTTTTCTTAAACTTAAGATTTTCTGTAATGATAAACAAGTTTAACAAATATTAAAAATTAGCATAACACTTTAAAATATGGGAAAGCATTTCTGCACACAAAAATGGAAAAGAATGTGTCATTGGGCCGTATCCCGAGGGCATGGTAATGTACAAAAAAAAAAGAAAAAAATTAAAAATTAGCATAACACTTTAAAATATGGGAAAGCATTTCTGCGCACAAAAATGAAAAAAGATGTGTCATTTAACCTTATATCATTTCACACTCATAACGAGTGGAACTCACGTCTTTAAAACTTTTCTTATTCATTTTTTCTTTTATGATTTATCTATTTCTATCATTTAAAATGACACAATTACACACTTTCCAACAAAAAAAAATAGATAGAAAAAGTGGAGTGGGATCCTCATGTTATTAGTTTCTCCCTTTGGAAGAAAATAGCAGAGACAAAAATATTTTTCCCTTAAGATAATATTTCATAATAACTTAAATACATTAGTCTTACATAAATATAATTAAAAAAATTTATATTATAAATACTACATAAGCATTCTAAACTAAAAGATATATATAATTTATGGGAATTGTTTATCTCATTTCATACACTCATATATATATATATATATATATATATATATATATATATATATCCTACACTCTCATATTTATTAAAAAAAGAAAAAGAAAAGAAAATGTATATATACATATAAGAGAAAATATATTCCCATATATATATATATATATATATATATATATATATATATATATATATATATATAAGAGAGAATAGAGGAGAGAGAAAAAGCATAAATGAATCCCACTATTTGTAGGAAAATTATTTTAGCTCATGTTAAATAAAAAATAAATTTCCCATAATTTATATGCATATATTAATAAGAAAGTGTAGGCATCTTTGGATTTTTTTTTATTTTAGGAAATATCTTTCAACTAAAATGTTTTTTGAAAATATTTTAAAAAATAATTATTTCTTACACAAATGGGTTTTCCTTAGGGAATAGTGGTATGTAAAGCTAAAAGTGGAGTTGAGGAGGGGGAGTTTCATTCTTCCTATTAACCGTGCTTCTCTTCGTCATTTAATTAGTTAAGTTAAGAAAGAGAGTCGGGGTGTCTTTGTATATATTATAGTTATTTTGTTCTTAAAACTGTTTTGTAAACTAGTTATGGAAATAGTTATTTTTTATTTTTTTCTTTTTAAAAGTTAAAAACCAAAACCGAAAACAAAAACAACTCATACACGTTCTCTAAATTTGATTTTAAAAATAAAAAAATAAGTTATAATTTTCAAAACATTTTTTATAAAATAGGTCTTAATAACTGAGTTTTTTAATTTTTATGTTCTGAAAACTGAAAAATTGTTTTCAGAAAAAAAAATCAAAAAACTTGTTTGGACCTGTTTTGCTAAGACAATTTTGAAAACTAGAATGTTTTTTAGAAATAATAACTTTGAAATAGTATATATTTTTAATGTTTTTAACTTTTAAAAAGTAAAAAACATCGAAAATAACAATTTCCATAACTATTTTCATAAAAGTAAAATGTTATAACACATTTTATCTAAATCTTAACTGTTAATTTCCGTCGCTAACGGTTATAATTTATTGCAAATTAATAATTGATTAATAAATATGACCCCATAAATTATAACCGTTAGATTGACGGAAATAATAAGATTTGATAATAGAAGGTATATATTTTTAATGATCATAAAAGTATCGTAAAGCATACCAAGTATTATTTCTGCTGTTAAAATTTGTGAAAAAAAATGTTCGACGATATTTTACACTGGTAGAACATATTTTCGTGTGGACAAAAACGATTTTCCAAAGGGAGATGATTCTCTATGAGTCTCCGGTTGCCGGGGAGAAATCATCTTCTGTTATCGCACAAAGATTTATTTTTAAGTTATTTATTTAGAAAAGAGAGAAAAAAAAATTAACCCCATATAGTTTTATGTGTACGTATAATAAAATTCTATTTGTTCCTACATCAAAAGTTGTAACATTATTTATATATATATATATATATATATATATATATATATATATATATATATATATATATATATATATATATATATATATATAGCATCCTTTTTTTATTAACCGAAAGAAAGGGACCCACATAAAAAGATTTAAGTGACATGAGAGATGGAATTACATGCAACATAATAAAAGTTTTCCCCTTTTCCACCAACAAAAAAGTGACAAATATATATAGATCTAACGTCTATATCAGATGAGGTGTAAAAGGATCGTACACATATATATATATATATATAGGAGTAAACATTTATACAGCCACTTAAAGAGAGATAAACTTATCTGCAGCTAACCCCAAAACTACGTCAGTTTTGATTAATGAAAGGAATTTATGTAATTTTAGGTGAATTAATGAAGAATGTTTTAGTAAAATACATATGATAGAAAAATAAATAAAATTACAATAACACCCTTCATTAATTCATCTAAAATTACATAAATACCATTCATTAATCAAAATGATATAATTTTAGGTAGGGTTGGCAAAACGGGCCAACCCGGCTCGACCCGACCCAACCCGCATTCAGCCCGAAAAAACGGGTCGGGTCGGGTTGGCTCGGAAAAAAAAACGAGCCAGAAAACCCAACCCGGCTCGACCCGAGCCGGGTTAGGGTTGGCTCGCGGGTTAGCTCGATAATCAGCTCGCGGGTTGGCTCGTAAAAAAGCTCACGGGTTGGCTCAAAAAAGCTATATATTAGCTCGAAATGATGCCAGTGGGTTGGCTCGCGGGTTGGTTAGCTCAAAATATTGGCTCGCGGGTTGGCTCAAAAATTTTAATTTTTGTGGTTTGTTCTCCTGTATAAAATTATCAACACTACCAAAACTATTGATTGCCTAATGGATAATGTTCTCACCACCAACTTGTTCAATGCACTCCTTAAATTTGATCATTCTTGATTATGAGCCTTTTATATATTTAACACTCTCTCTAATCCGAGACAAGACATCATTTGCAACTTTTACTCCATCTTGAACAATCAAATTCAATATGTGTGCAGACGCACATGAAAAATTTTCCCATCACATAACAACAAATTTTGCATATTCAATTGGCTTCTCAAACCACCAACCATAGAGTCATTTGCAGATGCATTATCCAAAATAATGGTAAAAATCTTCTTCTCTATGCCCCATTCCTTTAACAAACCAAGTATTTTATGAGTCAACTCAAATCCAGTATGAGGAGGAGGCATGTGACGAAAGGAAATAATTTTACTATTCAGCTTCCAATTGACATCAATGAAATAGGCAGTGAAGCAAACATAACCCTCAGTATTTTATTAAAAAAAAAAAAAGAGTAACCCAACAGCTATATTTCAACCCGCGAGCTGGCTCGTATGATCATAATTGGCTCGGGTCGGGCTAAATCGAGCTGACAGCTCATTTTTACCAACCCAACCCGGCTCGTTTTGTGCGGGTTACGAGCCAACCCGACGGGTTGGCTCATTTTTGCCACCCCTAATTTTAGGGCTAGCTGTAAATACGCTTATCTAAAATGTCTGTAGAAATATTTTTTACCATATATATATATATATATTTCTCATGTTGCAAAAAGAGTTCTTCTACAGCAGACATATTTATTAGGATACGATTTTGGATCCTGGCATTTTTTAAAAAAATAAATTACAATGGGTCACATATTTCGATGTTTGCTACAAAATTTCGCTTTCTGCAGCAACTACAAAAAAAAATGAACACATAATTTTTTTTTTATAACTCAGAAATACAACTGCTACACTAATGCCAAAAAAAGAAGGGATTATGAACTCTGAGATAACAATCTCCTACCAATAGACATAACCTTAATGGTCCCACACTTAAAAAAGAAAAGAAAATGAAGGCTCAAATCTCTGAGTGTGTGAGACGATGAATGTTTTCTTATGCGATATGAAAAGAGAATTATTGCCCATAAAAGAAACAGTCGCAATAACAAGTAAACAAAATTGTCAAAAAAGAATTTCTCCTTTTAAATCACACAACTTAAGTCATTTTACTCTTATAAAGAAGTGAGACCAACACTTTTATTTTTTTTGTCCATCCTCTTCCCAATATCTATATCTTTCTCTCATTTAGAATGACACATATTTTTTCAAAAAAATGCACATAATAATACTCAACAAAGGCAAGTCCCTTGCTAGTTTTTTGTTTGATAAAACCAAGTGGAAAACGATGCATCTTC
This sequence comes from Gastrolobium villosum, assembly GCA_032173675.1. Lineage (NCBI taxonomy): Eukaryota > Viridiplantae > Streptophyta > Magnoliopsida > Fabales > Fabaceae > Gastrolobium > Gastrolobium villosum. Next base: position 65,174 of record JAVKPL010003932.1, read on the forward strand.
TGCTTTAAAAAGTTTGATAGAATTACAAAGCAGAGACTTTCAAGGAATTGAAAAAAAAAAAAAATCATTTGCTAATATTAATTGTGATTGCCAAGAAATCTTCTGGATGCAATAAATAAATTTGCTGCGGGAGAAATTGGAAAAGAAGAATGGGGAGGATAAATGCAATAAATCACTAAGCTCTCAGGAAAGTCCCTCACCATTCAAAGGCAATTTAAACAGATGCAGCCTGCTTCACATGTTTCACAACCTAAACACATTCCCCTATAAATTAAGACAACGAAAGTAAGTAATGCTGCTCACGGTTCTACTTCTAGGATTGTATTACAACAACAACCGATCTCTGCAAACAAACCAAAAAAAAAAAAAAAAAAACATTATTTTTTTCAGGGTTAGATATTTGGCCTTATTTCTCACATCCTATTACAATAAGAAATGTAAAATTAGAACAAATAAACAAAAAATCTAGTTAATAAGACTTGCAGCCCTTGCTTCAGAAGAGAATGTTTCAAGGATAGAAACAAATGGGTTCTAACTATATAACCGGCAATCCACAGCAAGCAATGCGTGCTAAAAGTTTTAAGACTAAAAAATCAAAGAGAAAAGAAAGAGAGCAGAAAATATAGGAAATACTCATTAATTTATGTCATGCTGCTACTGTGCTTCACCAGTTGTGCATAAAACAAACTGACGTTTTCAAAGAAATTAAACAGATTTTTATTGTTATTTTTTAAAAAATAAAGACCACAAATATTGCAATGATATTGTGACAAGTCAATAGTAGTAAGCGCACGACATTCAAATGTTTTATTCAGCATCCATACTATTATTCATCGTGATTGAATATAGTATGGAATTTGTCATATTCCTTGAGAAGGAAATCATTGTGCGCATCGCTTGGCAAAAGGCTATGGATGAAAAGTTCAGATACAAGGAATACTTGTCTCCTCCATCTGATTTACTTGCTGAAATTTCTGCTGATATCCAAAGTAGTCTATCCATAGAAGTCTTTAGTTTGCTTTTTGGGCCTATGCCCTCCCTATGTACCAAAAAAAAAAACACAGACACAATTACATTCACTACATTCTCAAAAACAATCACAGATGGAGTAGTAGCTTAAAAGCAAAGTTAAAACTGTCAATACGTGGGAAATGATCAATGAGATAGAGGTTAGAGTTTGCAAACCTCATTAATAGTTTTCCATTATTTTTTTGAAGAGCTGCTTTGGTGCTGCAAATGCAAAATTGGAATCAAAGAAAGAAAATAAGATGTCCAAACCAATCAGATCAAATAAAGTACAGACCAAAAAACTAGGACCAAAAGGTATATGGAACTTAGATAGTTAAAATTTTTACATTCAGCTTACCTGGCAATCCAGTAAACTTCTCATACTGTTCATATGCTTGTCCAATAAACATCTCCAATCCTGTTACAATAGTGGCTCCTGATTCTTCTGCTTCCTTCAAGAGTCTAGTCATTTTGGGTGTGTAGACAGCATCAAAAACCAGGGAGTAAGATTTCAAAGCATGCTGCAAAAACAAAGGAATGATTAGTTCTCCAGAATTCAACTTACTCATGTTCCATATCATGAGATTTTGTGCCTTAATGGAGGTTCACACTGATAATATTTCAAAATGCACCCATCTAGAACAGAAACATGATGGGCCAAAATTAAATGGATGGTGGAAGTGTGTTTATTTGGGCCAACGCTTGATTTCCAATTCAAAAATGAGAATATTTTTGTTGGCTAAGTATTTGATATTTTGCTCAAGTTAAATTCAACTATATCAAATGAACACACAATCCTAGAGAGTTTCAAACCACAAGGTCAAAGTCACAGACAAGGCTTAGGAAGCATTTAGGCATTATTAACCATATTGATTTCCAACCAAACTTCTGTTAAGTCAGGGATATTATAACGTAATATGACATAAAATTTTAGTGAGATTCAGTAATGAAATATGCATTTCCATAACCAATAATCATATTTGATTTGAATAGAAATCAAATCTTCATTAGGAAACTGGGGGTAGATATAATGGTCAATAACATATAAAATTTTCCACTAACGTTTACTTAAATAAATAAAAGAAAAAAAAAATTCCACTAATAATATTACAAGACCCTAATTGGTATAGCACTGCCATATTAAAGGAGCAAACCTTAGAAATTGGTGTTTCATCGACTTTTGGTTGCATTCCTATTGACGTTGTGTTTGCAAGAATCATATCATCCTCTGGATGGTAATTATCTAAATCAGCAAGGGCTAAAGCATCTCCTCCAATTATATCAGCAAGTTCTCTGGCACGATCTATATAAATAATACATATAATACATCATTTATTGCTTAACAAAGGAAGAAAAGTAATAGCTCTGTCAGATAAGCTATACCGTGAATGCAATATACTGATTCTAGGGCAAGCAAAACTATGCCATATATTATATTAATAACTCAAGTACCAAAGCAGGAAGGTTACATAAATACAAAATGGAAATTAAGATCTGTTGAGACTTGAGAGATCATTTCCTTAATCATATTTAAGTAACTAACTGATTCTCTCTCTCTCTCTCTCTCTCTCTCTCAACACACTGTCACACACACATATGCTATTATCCAAAACTTCTATCAAAATCTTGCATCCACGCGACAATTAACTGAACAAACAAATCTACTAACACGAGTGGAATATAAAATACAGTAAATAGATTAAGCCTTCTATTATTTAAGAGAGGAGTTTTAAAAAGAAAAAGGAGTAATGCATATAAAGGTAAACAAAAGATGAAAATTGAAACAGGCTAGACATTAACATTTACAGAATGCAAGTTGTTTTCTTAAGCTCGTGATCAATATATCAGAAGAAATACATACAACCCAAAGAGAACAACCGAGATGCTTCAGACCACTATAATTATTCCAAAATCATGTTACTTTTTGCTATAATGATTGATTTTTCTCTTCTAGACCAGAAATGTCTCACGAAGGCAATTCTCATCCTTAAAATCAATTATAAAAATTCATTATATTACCAGCTATCTTCCACATATGATGTTTTGTCAACAAGGTCCTAGAAGAACCTTTCACAATTCAATGTGTTTTAACTTTAAGCAGGAAAATACAAATAATGAAGCTTACCATAGGTGCGGTTCGCAACCACAATCCTTGCTCCTTTCTCTTTTGCACCATAAGCAAGTGCCTTCCCAGCACCACCAGCCCCAATAACAACAAACAGCTTACCAGCTAATGGCGAAATAGCTGTGCCACTACCATTATGTTTACCTGCCAAGAAATAATTGAAGTACACAACACCTTCAGAAGAACAGTTACCAACAGCATAAATTGCTTAGCCACTGAATTTCACATCTACCTCGTAGCCCATCCTCAATTGCAGAAATAGCACCAACATAATCTGTGTTATACCCAAGCAACTTCCCATCAGTAGGTCTTCTTATAATGCAATTCACAGCTCCTATTAACTGCACTTATAACCAATTTGAAGTGTTTACAAAAAGGAATAAAAACTCTTCGAAATACTGATCCATGATTGTCAAACATGCATTGTAACACAACATGAATTAATAACTAAATACCTTAGCCACTGGATCAACCTCATCACAGCACTTAAGTGCTGCCTCCTTGTGAGGAATGGTAACACTGAAATATAAATATTAAAGATCAAACTCTAGTAGCTTTTGAGAAGTTTAACTATGTAACAGAGAAAAATGGTTGAAATAAAACGATGCACTAGAGACCTGAACAATGAAAAAGAGATAAGGAGTAACAAACGAATGAAAGAGAAGAGTCTAAAGGGATAATTTCATGAGTTCCAACAATAGGACAATATTCATAGAAGGGGAAGAAAACTAGGAATCATATAAAGGGTTCCTTGGGCATTTAAGCAAGGGTTTGATTGTATTACAAAATATAAAGATATAGCTTCACAACTGCTTAATTTTTTCTTACTTATATACCACTAGGGCCTACATCCCTAGATCTAAAAGGATTACAATTATATGCATGTGCTTCAAGAGACCTTATGCTCATAAAGTTCGAAAAACCAAATAAAATAACACTAATATCATATATATGACTGGATGGCATACCAGAAGTATCATAAAAGATGTGAACCAACTACATTCATTGGCCAGCAGCTTGGAAATGTTATGGTGCATTTGATTTTTTTTGTTTTCATTTTCAGTTGATATATTTTCACTAATAATTACAAAAATGCCACCTTTTTTTCACTTTGTTTCTCGTTTTCATGATTTTGTAAAGGAAAAACTGAAAAAACAACCAAAATCATGAAAACAAGAAGCAAAATGAAAACCAGGTGGCATTTTTGTAATTGTTTGTTAAATCATAGCTGAAAATGTAAACAAAAAACAAACCAAACACACCCTTAAAGAAAGATTCATGAATCTAAACAGTGACATAAACTAACATGAAATAAGGCTTATGAATTTTAAAATTCAAATAAAATTAATCATGAAATGGCTTAACAAGATTTTACATCCACGCTTGATTTGTCAAATCAATGTTTGAGCCGTTGAATTACTTTGACAACCCTTTCTAAGTTCTGTAATATTTCTAAGTATCCTCAACACTTAGTATAACAACATATCAATAACCCAAGCCACTAAAGTACAAGCAGTAGACTAATAGAGCTCTTTAGCAAACCCAGGAAAAATTTCCAGCATGCAAAAAGCATCTAGGAAGTGTTATCATAATATAACCACAGCAGATATGCAAGAAACATCAAACATTAGATTACATAAATTCAAACAATCTTCAAAACGAGTTAGAACCTGAATCCCACAAAATCTGTTGATGAGTAAGTCCTGAGAAAATTGGCAAGATCATCCACCAATAAGAATACATAAACTCCATCAAAACCCACTGCCTTGTAGGCTTCATTGTACAATATGGGTGATTTACTGTGACTGACAGGCTTTCCAATGATCCCATATACTTTTGTATCAGGTCCAAGTTGTCTCAGATTGTATAGATCCAATAGATCCTTAAGCGTAGGTTGACCAGGAGCTGAAATTACTCCTGACTTGAGGGTACCAAAAGTCAGGTACCCACCAAATTTTGTACAAAGTATACGTGAAATCAATCCCCTATCACCCATTACAAGTCCAATAAATGGAACCTGGAAAATCCAACAATGGTTATGCTAAATTAGTTATCATCATATAAAAAGCCTCAACATAGTAATCATAAATTTCAGTGTTACCAGTCAATATATAATCAAAACCAGATGAATATTGTTCGAAGGGAAAGTGTATGTATAAGGTCACCTGCTTATGAGAGATAAAAGAGAAAGTATATGTGGAATTAAAATTTTGTTCAAGTTTCCATTTGTAGACATACGCGTCTTACTTGAGAGTGCACCATTATTTGAAACATGCGTGCCACATCAGTGATCTCCAAGGCAGTTGTAGCAATCTTCACTATGTCTGCCCCGGTTGCTTGTATTCTTGCCACAAGGTTGCCAAGATCCTCAACTGACGGAGTACACTGATAGTTGTGAGATGAAACAATGACCTTGGTTTTATTGAATGTCTTCCCACGTATAGAGTCATAGAACTGAGGAGCAACCTTTGGAGATATGGCAGAAATAGGAAATGTTTCAGAGTTCAGACATTAGACAGAAAATAATATGAAGACAGTATCTGGCTTCATCAAAAAAATCACTCCCCGTTAAATCCGACTAGCAAGTGTGGGGTGGAGGTAATCCTTGTACACAGCCTTACCCTTGCATAATTGCAAAGAGGCTGTTTTCTGGATTCGAATCCATGACCTTTCAGTCACGAAGGAACAGTTTTACCACTGCTCTGGTTTGCCCCCTTTTAGTATCTGGCTTCATCAAATGAAGGAAAAACGTTTAAATGGCAGACAAGGATAAATTATTTGCTTTCAGGTCCACTATCTTATATTTCTAGACACTACTTTGATTATCAATATATGAGAGAAGTTACAAGCATTCAACCTGCAGCTGATTTAGTAAAGAAAAGCTCAAAGCCAGATGCTACTAACGTGAGATATTTCCACTAGAATCATGCGAAGATTGAAATTTAACGAGAAACATCTATAAAACAATCTAAAGGCATCTTTGGGATATGTATATTTTCTTCAGCATCATCATGATGAATAATTGATTCATAATGCATGGAACTGGTAAACAAAGAGCATAACACATGAGGAATGGAATATAAATAGTATATACAAGTACACTGCAGCCAATTTCAGTCCATAACACAATGTATTGGCAAAACTAAGGTACTAGATTCAGACAAATTTAGTACAGTAGAATAATCATATCAACATAACCTACCCAAGAATTACTATTTTTCTTCTTCTTCTTTTTTTAACAGAACTCTCCCAATTTGTCTGAATTGAGTAAGATAGCATTCAGGGTTATATATCTAAGTATTTATATTATAATGAAGCTATTAGTGGAGTGCAATGCTCGATTTATATAGACAAAGGGGGAAAAAACCTGCAATTCAATGTCAACGTAATCAGCTCCCAACTCCATGGCCAATCGTAGTGCATCCAATCGTTTGTTTTCATCACCATCATACATACCACCCTCCCAGTTTGGCCTTAGAAAAAGATATTGAATTTCGATCATTCCAATGCTCATATCATATCATATATCACAGTGATCAACAAATTAAGACTTAAAACACAGCACGTAGCATACAAAAAAGCACAAGATTTGTAAAGCTGGCAAACCTGTAAGTAAACAACAAGGGCAAAGCATGGTCTTGAATCAGAGTGTTAAGGTCTTCATAAGGGTTGAAGGTGTTCAAAGAATCTAATCGTATTTCAACAAGGTCAGCACCACTAGCTTTAGCATTATGCACATCAATCTTCATTTGGTCAACTGATTCCCCCATTATAGGAGCACAGATTAAGGTTTCACTCTTCCTCATTCCTTCACTTCGCGATGATGGCGACACAAGCTGAAGAACACCACAAAACAATGATTAAGATTGAATTTGAAGAAGCATTAGAAAGATATTATGCATCTTGGTAGGTTAAGTTTACATGAATTGAGTTGGTTGCAGTCTTGCAGAGAGAAAATCACCAGAAAAAGAGAAGAAACAGAGAATGAGGAAAGTAAGAGTGTTACCTGAAGGTCCATTGGAGCGTGTTTGGGGGAAAAAAATGGAAGAAGCAGATAATAAGATGACAATGGCTTTCGCGTTTCGCGTTTTGTGTTTTGCGTTTTGATGAAAGGGTAGGTGGCTGCCACATCACTCAGAAAGGAAAGAGGGAGTAGTTGGGGTTGAATGTGTTTTTGGTGGGTAATGCTTGCAACCTTGTCACGCAATGGTGGGTGGGGGTAAGACAAACAAGGACTATCAATTTTATTCTATCTATTTGTCTAGCTCTAAAAATTATCATAATTAGAAATGTTATTATATGTCACTTGTGTACTAACACTTTTCCAATTTAGAAATAATATTTTTTTGTTTATTTTTTATTTTATGCATTTTTTTAGGGAAAGGATATATTTATCACCAAAAAAATTTACAACATTTATAACTAACTTAATCACCATTGATTTCCGTCAATTTAACGGTTATAATTTATTAAAAATTATTGGGTCACACTTATTAATTAATTATTAATTCGTAATAAATTATAAACGGAAATCAACGATGATTAGGTTAGTTGTAAATGTTATAAAATTTTTTGGTGATAAATATATCCCGCCCATTTTTTCTTAAACTTCGATATATTTTTATTTATTTCATAAATTACACAGATTCCCCATTTTTTATAGACAAAGATCATGTATTTAAAGTGATAAGGAAATTGTTCCTTCGAACCAAGTTGAATAAACCGGTGGAAAAAAAAGTGTTTTAGCCTTGTATTCTCTGGTGATCTTTTACCATGTGTTTGCTACAGGAATGGCACCACACATACCCCTTTTGAAGTTCATGTGCACCAAAGAAATTGTATTTTATGCTTTTGGTAGGTAGAAATATATTTGGTTGAAATCGTTATTTATATCGCATTAGAACGTGATTTTTATGTGTTTGGTGTGTTGGAGAATATATTATAAAATATTGAATATACAACAAAAGGGCTTTCAACTACCGAAGAAAGGAATTCCAGAGAGGTTAGTTACTTTTGAATCATATCCCTTTGAGAAACTTTGAAAGAAAGCTTGGTGAGTATTTGGGTGAAGTTAGGCTGCCCTATTTATAGTGCTCTTGGCCGTGAGTTGCTTCTTGTATGCCTTCATCAATGCAGTAATCCTCCTTTTCTGAAATTGACCAATGAGAGCCCTTACTAGTAATCCTCATATCTTGCTTAATTATTTAACGAATCTTATTATTTATGACATTGTCTATAATCCTCCATCACATGTGTCGACCAATGAGGGAGCTTTTCTTAGGTTTAGTAGATCCTAGGTTTTTTTAATTTGCTGAGGAATAAGTAGTGGTTGTAGGAGTTCAGCAGGAGTGTATGCTGTGTTTGGCTTGTTCACGGATAGAATGTTACATAAAAATACATGAAAAGTAATATGATTCAAAAGTAACTAACCTCTCTGGAAGTCCTTTCTTCGGTAGTTGAAAGCCCTTTGCTTGTATAGAATGTCTAGACTTGAGGCCCTTCCTATGGACGTTCTGGTGAGTATGACAATTTTAAACTTTGATTTTGATGCTCGAGTTTTCGACTTTTCGTTTCTGATTGTGTAATATATGTGTATTATGAAATTTATGTTTTTTTCCTTTAATATGAATTTGCAGATAAGGGTATTGTGTGGTGTGGACCATGAAGATTTGGAGCAGCTTTTTCGTGTCTCGAGAACGATTAGGAAGGCAGTAAGTCTCAAAGAGTAGCATGCATTGTTCATTGTGATTCACTTGTGTTTCAATTGATTGTTCTTATTTGGTTAACTGTTTGTTGGGTTTTGTTATTTCAGTCTAAGATGGCTAAAGAGATGCATTTTAAGTATAGTACGCCAAAGAAGAAAACTTTTGCTTTTCAGGAGATTGAAGCCCCAAATGCACCGTTGAGAAGATCTAAGACAAGACTGAGGAGTGGTGGGAATCTGGCTAGGATGGTTGTGGCCTTGTTTGCTTCTACTGAGGAAAAACAATAGTTGGCTTCTTTTTTTTTTAATCTTGCTGTACATCCATAGGATGATAGAAAGTGGGAAAGTTTCTAGTGATTTTGTTTGGTGGGAAATCTTATCCCCTCTTAATCCGATAAATTTCAGTGTGTACAGCTGATAAAATGTTTATAATTATGGGGTATATTTCTCTTTTTGATGTTTAACAAAGGAAGAAAAGTAATAGATAAGATTGTTTCTGTCAGATAAGTTATACCGTGAATGCAATATACTGATTCTAGGGCAAACAAAACAATGCCATATATTATATTAATAACTCAAGTACCAATACAGGACGGTTACATAAATACAAAATGGAAATTAATATCTATTGAGACTTGACAGATCATTTCCTCAATCATATTTAAGTAACTAACTGGTTTTCTCTCTCTCTCTCAACACACACACATATGCTATTATCCAAAACTTCTATCAAAATTTTGCATCAATGTGACAATTAACTGAACAAACAAATCTACTAACATGAATTGAGTTGGTTGAAGTTTCGCAGAGAGAAAATCACCAGAAAAGAGAAGAAACAGAGAATGAGGAAAGTAAGAGTGTTACCTGAAGGTCCATTGGAGCGTGTTTGGGGGAAAAAATGGAAGAAGCAGATAATAAGATGACGATGGCTTTTGCGTTTTGCGTTTTGCGTTTTGCGTTTTGATGAAAGGGTAGGTGGCTGCCACATATCACTCAAAAAGGAAAGAGGGAGTAGTTGGGGTTGAATGTGTTTTTGGTGGGTAATGCTTTCAACTTTGTCACGCAATGGTGGGTGGGAGTGGGACAAACAAAGACTCAATTTTATTCTATCTATTTGTCTAGCTCTAAAAATTATCATAATTAGAAATGTTATAATATATCACTTGTGGACTAACACTTTTCCATTTTAGAAATAACACTTTTTTGTTTATTTTTTTATTTTATGCATTTTTCTTAAATCTCGACATATTTTTATTTATTTCATAAATTACACACATTCCCCACTTTTTATAGACAAAGATCATGTATTTAAAGTGATAAGGAAATCGTTCCTTCCAACTAAGTTGAATAAACCTAGTCTTGTATTCTCTGGTGATCTTTTACCATGTGTTTGCTACAGAAATGGCACCACACATACCCCTTGTGAATTTCCTGTGCACCAAAGAAATTGTATTTTATGCTCTTAGGAGGTAGAAATATATTTGGTTGAAATCGTTATTTATATCGTATCAGAACCTGATTTTTACGTGAGAAGTGTGTTGAAGAGATATATTATAAAACATTGAAGATCTATCATTTAAAAATTTAAGTTTTGGGGTTGAAATAATTTTTTATAAAAATATATTATTTTTCTACCAAATGGTAGTTACTCACTTGGTAGCAAGGGAGCTGAATAAGTAAAAAGAAAACAGGCTCGGTTCAATCCCCTATGCCACTTTTGGAAAAGGTAAGTCAACCCGCCTTAAACAGGTAATTAGAATTGGGTTAACTCAACCAAAAATTATCATTCTCAAGTTAATACAAATGAGTAACGGTTACAGATAACATATTTAAAATTATGAGAAAAAAAATTATTCATTTGTTTATAGACAATTGAAATTGTTTTATGGGTTCTTCTTTTTTAAGTTACTTTAAATAATTTTGTTTAATATTCACGGAAACGATATTGTTTTGGAGCGAAAATCATAGTGTATTTATAATTTTAATTTATTTTAGAATTTTAATAATTTTTATTATTCTAATTTTACTTTTTTTTTATAACAATTATTCTAATTTTTTTAACCCGTCGTTTCGATGAATATAAAATAATTGTTTTATATATTCTCGTGATGCATGGGGAGATTCATTTGAGAGATAGAGTGAGTTCGATGACTCCATAGACAAAATTAGAGCACAAGGTCACTGAGAAAGACGACTTCTAGGGGATGTTTGGTAGGAGGTGGAAAAAAAAATTATTAGGAAAATGAGATAGGAAAAATTATTTGCCTATTTTAGGTGCGAGGTGAACTAAAAATATAACTGGGAATTTTTTTTCCCATTATTTGTTTTTCTATGTAAAATGATTGGGGAAGATTACCATTGAAGGAATGGAATTTTTTTCCCATGTAGTGGGAAAATTAACACACAACATCAATAAAATTAATTCAACATTCCTGAAAAAAATTTGGTCTACCAAACACCTTTTAATAATTTATCCAAGAAAAAAAATTCTACTATATTCCCAGGAAAAATTATTAGTAAAAAAAAATCTCCTTTACTAAACTCTCGTACAGAGAAAACGCTAGGGAAGAACAAACAAACAAAGATCACCTGCTTAGGTGGGACATAGGAACCAATCAACTAACTTTCTTGGCATTTGAACAATCAAACTCGATGGATTTAAAATTTTGGACCAATATGGCAATTTCTTCATATACTTGCTCAAACTTATATTGTGCAGTATAAACATACATGAAAAACTTTGACACTAATGTTGTGGAGTTTGTTCTCAACTTTGTTTTATTTTTTTTATTATTTTTCATAACTTCAATTTATTACTTCTATTAAAAGATTTGATCAAACAGAATCACAAAAATTTACCTGCACCAGCACAGTTTCACAACATTAAAAAGTTAAGACCTTCACTGTTCTGTTACAAGCCTCATACTCCACAAGACATATTTTCAGAACTGCCACATAATCTAGAATCAGAACTAGCCTTCCTGTCGTACTCTTACAAAAATTTATTCAATAAACCTACTGTTTCAGTGCTTTGCCGCCTTAAAGGAACCAGGATCTTCCTTTAACACGAGTGGAAGTAAGCAACCACATAAAGGTCAAATCATAAAGATATGCTTATAATTACAAAGAAAAGATTAAGAAAAATTGGAAGAAAGAATGAGCAATGAAGTTTCGCATTGGTTAGAGATACATTAAGTGAGAATAATATAAATGGAATGAACCAAGAACACAACTCTTAAATCTAAATAAAGAATCATGCACATGATTATAAAATACCAAACGAAAATATATCAGATTTGATCATGAACAAGATGCTAGAGTTTTTCTCTCTATTGCCTATTCAGAAATTGGCGGTCTGCAGATGGGAACATGATAGCCAATAACCCAGAAAAGAGTTTGTGTCCACTGGCTCCAACCATCTTGGAAAAATAGGGTCACACTAAAGCCTGCCCAACTAGGCCCAATAACACCAGATGACAGATGCCACAAGCCCAATTTAATGTGATCACAATGGGCTAGTTATAATAATAATATTGGAATATCCATTAATCTGATTAATTTTAAAATACAAAACTAATTAATTAATATTGCCCATAAAATAATATTTCAAACATTCTCCCACTTGGCTATATTAATTAATTTAATATTATTTTGAAAATCATTTTATTTCGGAAACAACTCTATCTGGTTAATAACTAGAAAATAATTTTATGTGGCCACGATTTCGAAAAGTAATATTCCGATTCCAGCATCTCAACATAATTCAATCCAACATAATCTCATCATAGGAACATAATCTCATCATAGGAATATGGCGATCAATATACCGAAAATATGATGGCATACGACCTTCCATACTCACATACAATGAGTATTACATCTTCATGATTCAAAGCCTAGTAGTGTCGTAAGAATTAGTGCCAAAATGTTATCAACAATGTAACACACTAATTCTTATCGGTCCTCAATGTAACTTCTCAACAACATGAAATTACATTAGGGCAATCGACCTCTTCATAGCAATAAGACTAAGTTATTGCATTATTATATATAATTCTCTCCATTGTTAAATCTTCACGTGATAAAAAATAATTATATATTATATACTCTGCCTAAAGGGGAGTCTATAATATTTAATTATTTTTTGTTATTGCTTATTGCATTATGTCTGTCAGTTAGTTAACTTCGCTATTAACAATAATAATGCTACTATCAAAATGCTGACTAGATCGAATTAAAATAAGTGGAAACAAGACATTGAATTTGCGCCGGGAATTGTTGATTTAGACTTGGCCTTACGTGAAAATGAACCGTGTAAACCCACTAATGAAAGCTCTGACAGTCAGAGAGCCCATTATGCTAGATGGGAGAAATCCAATCGTTTGAGCCTTATTGCTATGAAGAGGTCGATTGCTGAATGTAATTTCACGTTGTTGAGAGATTACATTGAGGACCGATAAGAATTAGTGTGTTACATTGTTGATCACATTTTGACACTAATTCTTACTACAATGCTAGGCCTTGATTCATGAAAATGTAATACTCATTGTATGTGAGCATGGAAGGTCGTATGCCATGATATTGTCGGTATATTGATCGCCATATTCCTATGATGAGGTTTATGTTGGATTGAATTGTTTTGAGATGCTGGAATTGGAATATTGCTTTTCGAAATCGTGGCCACGTAAAATAATTATTTTCTAGTTATTAACCCGATAGAGTTGTTTTCTAAATAAAATGATTTTCAAAATATTATTAAATTAATTAATATAGCCCAAGTCGGAGAAGGTTAGAAATATTACTTTATGGGCAATATTAATTAATTAGTTTTGTATTTTAAAATTAATCGGGTTAATGGATATTCCAATATTATTATTATAACTAATCCATTGTGATCACATTGAATTGAGCTTCTGGCATCTGTTGTTATTGGGCCTAGTTGGGCAGCAGTATAGGCTTTAGTGTGACCCTGATTTTCCATGATGGGTGGACACAAAGTCTTTTCAGGGTTATTGGCTATGTCCCCTCTCTAGCCTATTTATATTGGAGCTAAGCTCCATTAGCCATCATGCTCCCATCTGCAGAAGACTGCCAATTTCTGATTTTGTGATGACACAATAAGGTACACATAATTATAACTCTGATTTATTATCATTTGGTATTTTATAATCATGTGCATTATTCATTATTTAGATCTAACATAACTAACTAACAAAAAACTAATTATGTTTTGCTTGTCCACGTGTCATAAGCTTAACAGCATAGTTGGATGTGTTACATTGATCACTATGAGATGTGGGACTTCGTTGTTTCAAGATACCATGTTAGAAGTGGGTAAGTTGAACAATATTTTTCATCTATTTTTACACACAATTATGAAATGATGGGGAACCAAATTAGCTAGGAAAAATTTGTAATTTTTTTACCAAAGATGCTCAATCTCATATGCCTAGTTATCTACATAAAAAGCTCCAAACAAACATCACCTGCCACATGTGGATCTAAAGTCAAAAACCTAATCATGTGGACTACAACCATATTTTCGGAACAAGTGATATATTAGATAATATATCTATCCATGCAATATCTATCCAAAAATATTGTAACATGGACAAAATATTTTTTTTTTGTATTTGAATATATAAAAAAAAAAAAAAAAAACCCAAAACTAATAATGGCCATATCTATAAAACTGATTCACGTATTATATAAAAAAATTGTATGTTATACTTTGAATAATCGATATATCTATTAAATATATATCTGAAACGATTTGAATAATAATTATTATATAAATCAGAACTAATATATAACTTAAACGATATAATAATAATTATTAATTGACTAAAAAACCAGAATTGATTGATTTGAATAATAATTATTATATAAATCAGAACTGATATATAACTCAAACGATATAATAATAATTATTAATTGACTAAAAATTCAGAATTGAACGATTTGAATAATAATTATTATATAAATCAGAACTGATATATAACTGAAATGATATAATAATTATTATTAATTGACTAAAAAATTGAAACTGAACGATTTGAATAATAATAATTATATAAATCAGAACTGATATATAACTAAAATGATATAATAATAATTGTTAATTGACTAAAAAATCGAAACTGAACGATTTGATTAATAATTATTATATAATTAAGGATTTTATAATTCTCATGGTTACATGGGAATTATAATATTTCTACACACCCTTCGATTTCCGTGTCCATATGGATCCCACATAAGATTTTTTCTAATATATGGATCCCACCTACTTTTTATCTTTATGACATAAGAATTATTCTTATATAACATGAGAATTGTAAACTCCTATAAATAATAACTGATATATAACTGAAACAATATAATAATAATTATTAATTGACTAAAAAACCGGAACTGATCAACTTGTAAAACGTGCCCACGATAATAGATATTTCTGTTGAATAATATTTCTTTGAATAATCTTAAACATGCCCAGATAACAAATAAACAGTAACCGTGAAAAAATAATAATAAAAATAAATAAATTGATAAACCAAATCTTGCAAACGTGAAACAATTCAACAATTCAAGTAATTTGCGTTGGGTGAAGCAATTCAAAACGGCATTGATAAACCAAAAGAAAAAGAAATTGGAAATGATCTTCACGATTCTCGTGGCTTGACATCCAGGTTGAGAAAAGCCTTTACACAAGTTTCGAATAAGTACTCTTGAGTTTATAAAATACAATAAACCAACTAGCCAGAAGGGAAACTTGCAGCAATAATAAATTGAAGACTTAAACTATTCATGAAATTATGGCTGGACCCATATGAAGAAAGCATATAACATTGTACATGAAAATTCTCAACCGAACAAATAAAGTTAGGATGGATTCTATAATCATATACACCAAGCTCTGGTACCATATGTTAAATCTAAATAAAGAATCATGCACGTGATTATAAAATATCAAACGACAATAAATCAGAATTGTAATTACCTCTTATGCCATCACAAAATCGGAGAAGAACAGTTGGAAACAAGGGAACAATATGCTAGAGTCTTCCTTTCTATCACCTATTCAGAGATTCTGCATATGGGAGCATGATGTCTAATGGAGCCTAACCCAAAAAAGAGTCTGTGTCCACCCATCATGAAAAATCAGGACCACATTGTCCAACTAGGCCTAATAACAACACATGCCAGAAGCTCAATTCAATGTGATGACAATGGGCTAGTTATAATAATAATATTGGAACATCCATTAACCCAATTAATCTTAAAATACAAAACTAATTAATTAATATTGTCATACAATAATATTTCTAACAAGTTAAGATTTTGGATTGAGATGAGATGTTATACAACACAAATTGCACATTTGTTAGGCAGAAGGGGTAGATTACATGGTCATACGGTTTCTGTTAAAAGGGTGGTGAATGGTCATGGATAGGGGAAATGTAGAGGCAGGTGCTAGATTGGCCAGAACCAAAATACATTGAGTAGTTTGAGAGGATTTTTGGGATTGATTGGCTACTACATAAGATTCATTGAGCAGTATGCATCTATAGCTCTGCTCAGTTAACTGACTTGCAGAAAAAGAATACTTTCACATGGGGTCCTAATGAAATGAAGTACATGTTTTTCAGTAGTTGGGGCAAGGCAATCACAGAGGCTCCTGTGTTAGCTCTTCCAAACTTCTCACAACCACTCCCATTGGAAAAAGATTCTCTTTAGGACTGATGTGGGGACTTCATCATAGGATTGGCCATTGTTAGGGATGTGCAAAATAACCAAAAAAGTGGGTCGAACCATGAACCGAACCGAACCGCTCCATAAAATAACCGGTTTTGAAAAACTAGTTCATTAACCGAACCGGTTTTTAAAGAACCGGTTCATGAACCGAACCGGTTTAAGAACCGAACCAGTTTTTAGAACCGGTTTAAGAACCGAATCGCTTCCGAACCGAACCGAACTATTTTCAAACCAAACCAAATTAATTTTTATAACTTTATTTTTAAATTTTTTAAATTTTTTTCTTTTCAAAAGAAGGTCGACCCGAACTGGTTCCGAACCACTTCCGAACCGGTTCCGAATCGAACCGAACCACTTCCGAACCGAACCACTTCTGGACCGAACCGAACCACTTTCGAACCGAACCATTTAAACCAATTCGGTTCGGTTTTTCAAAAAATCTGGTTCGGTTCGACCCATGCACATCCGTACCCATTGTCATTTGGATACACTTTCATTTCATTAGTGATAGACAGATTGTCAAAGTATCCTTATTTCCAACCCCCCTCAAAGTTGACTTTACTAGTAAGCAAGTTGCTGAGCTTTTTATGCACAATATTGCTAAATTACATGGCATCCCTAAATCCATTGCATTGGACAAAGATAAAGTATTTATTAGCAGCTTTTGGCAGCATTTATTCAAGTTGCAAGGAACAACACCTGCCATGACTTCAGCCTATCATCCACAGTTAGATGCACAATCTGTGCCACTTAATAATTGCCTTATTTATTTGAGGTGTTTTACATTCCAGAATGCTAGAGTTGGCCTAAATCTTTGTCCATGGCTGAATATTTGTACAATAACGCATTTCATGCCAGTTTAGGTATGAATTCTCAGATACATATATGTATCTATTTATAGAGGAGTTATAACTAACTGCTCGATGTAGGCAAAAATGCCATAAACAAAATAAATTGTCCTAGCCATTATATCATGCATAAACTACGCGTCTTTGAATTTTACATAAATAAATTGAATCCATATTCATCCTCTTTACTTTTGATCGCTTTGCTTTTTCTTTTTTCATTATATATAATTTTAACTAAAATATATTACTGTTACAATAATTCAAGGATATTATAGGAATTTTATTTATTTTATATTTAAAATATAGCTAAGTAGGTGTTCACGTCCTGAAATTTTGTTTGAAATTGAGATATTTTAATTTTTAAAAATCTTAAATGTGAACTTGTCCAGTGTCTGTCTGTATATATTATGAATTTCCATCGAAATTTAGATTTTAATACCAATTGTTGGATGGCTATAGTCCTCCAATACATTAACAATACTGCAAATAGTCAATAAAATATTTATGCAACCTCAATTTCCATTTCCATTTCCATGGGCAAACGCATTGACTTCTATATTTCTCTTTCCATAAGGATCGTCGGATCACTACTATTAATCTAACAGTGAGATTAATTGGTAGTAACATTGATTATAACATTATTTGGTTGTCTGATTATTACCAAATTCTTGTGAGAGAGTCATCGCAAAAATCTCATGAAGAGGTGGAGAGAGGAGGCAATGATGTGAGGGCACAAGGCTCTCGAATTCAATAGAGTAATAGCTCATAAAATAGTAGAATTAAAATATCTTAATGAAGACGGATAGTTGTAGCTGTTAAAATATTCTCTAATAGAGCTATAATCATTTAATGCAGAGAGTGAAGAATCTCGGTGAAAAAAAATTAATATATTATTATTTAAATAAAAAAATTACGAAAACATTACGGTTTAAAATTAATTTATGAATCTATAGCAATCACTTACGTCTAAGATAGGCACGACTCATGTGTAAAGATATGCCCCACATAAGTGCAACTTGTGCAAAGTCGTGCACCACATAGGCACGACTTTGCACCATTCACACGATGACATATGGCACAAAATTAATATTTTGATCGTAAAATTTCATAAGGCTGTAACTTTTGACTTGGGTGTTCGAATTAGGTGATTTGTTTTATTCCACATAAGTTTTCGAGATTTATACAATGACATCTCATTGAAGGGGTTTCAGACAATTTTTTTCGAATTTAAGATATTTTATCGTAAAACTTCATAAGAGTAGTCTTATGAAGTTTTACGATAAAATATCTTAAATTAAAAAAAATTGGAAACATTTTTATCCAAATTCCCTTCAATGGGATGTCATTGTGTAGATCTAAAAAATTATGTGGAATAAAAAAAGTTCACTTGATTCGGATACCGGGTCAAAAGTTACAGCCTTCCGAAATTTTATGGTCAAAATATTGACTTTTGTGTCACATGTCATCGGTTGAATGTTGCAAAGTCTCGCCTAATTTGGGATTAATAACACCTAATTTGGGATTGGTCACACCTGTATGGGGCATGACTTTGCATCATTGATGCCTCCATGAGACAGAACTTGTTTTGCGCCCACCATGAGTGTGATTTAATGTAATAGATTTGTAAATTAGTTCAAAATAAATATATTTCATAATTCTTTATTAAAATAATATATTAATTTTTTATTTTGCCAAGAATCCTGGCACAAAAACCTAAAAATGACCCTTAATTAAATGAGTCTTTTGAGCTCAATATAGAATCATTGAAATGAGAGTCTATTAACCCTTAACAGTGCTCAGTCAACTTTTTATCCAAATTAATCTCATATAAGATCGAGGAAATACAGACCATTTACAATTATAAGCACCCCACTAAGCCAAGTTTATGCCAATTTTGATATAGGCAATTACGCACTCACCTTATTTGATGTTTTGGACCAAATGCCCAACGACTCGGAATTCTTGAAAAATACAAAATTATCCTTCTAGCAATTATTATTGGACTGGGGAATGTTAGGTAAGAGGAAGTCATGTTTTGAACATTAATTATACACTTAATTAGACGTTTACGTGGTGAGACTGTGTTCTTGGAAAAGACATTACAAACTAACAAAATCTAGCATCCACAAAAATATCTGATGCACGGCTCTTTTGAAATAAAAAAAAGTGTGCAAGACATGATAAATTTCATGCAGTTAGTATTTTTTTATATATTTTAATATTTAAATTTTATTTTATTTTTTAATTAAATATAAATTTTTATATAATTAAATATTTTTTATTATGAAATTTGAATTAAAAAATTTACGAGACATAAAAAACTATTTTTTCTTTAGATTTATATTATAAAATTTAAATATTTAATTGATTATATGAATTATTATATGTATTAAATATAAACTACATTATATATTAAAAATCTTATTTCATATTAAAATGTGTTTTAATATATTAAAATCTTATAATTTTAAAATTAATGTATTGATATATTATATTGTGTCGTGTTTCGGTATAAAATAAAGGGAAATAATTTTATTATGTTGTAGAAAAAAATCATCTCATGTAATAAAAACAAAAGTACATGTGGGACTCACATGTAAGAGGATAGAGAAAAATAGTAGTGAGATTCACCCCTCTTTTATGTGGGAGAGAAATTGGTTTCTCTTATGTAATATGGAATAAATATAACACTAAAATAAATTATAATAATGTTTAAATGAGAACTTTTTTTTTAAGAAATTGACAAAGTAGAAATGGACCAGTAAAGGGCTTTCTTCTTATAAAATTATAACTCTATTTATTTATGGCAATAATATCTGTCATTTTAAAAAATATAAATTTATATTCTTTTAGATCTTAACCATTAATTTCCTTCCATCGATTGTTATAATTTATTAAATCAAATTTAATGAGTCAAATTTATTAATTAATTAATAATTTTAAACTAATAAATTATAATCATTTATGGACGAAAATCAACGATTAGAATTTAAAAGGATATAAACTTATATCATAGATATTTTTCTCTTTATTTATTATTGGAGTGTGAAATGGGATGTCAGATGTGTACAATAGTGCATGTACGGTTGGGAAGGTCACATCGTACTTCTCTTCGTTATGGGTAAGGCCGTAAGGGTAACATCTGCGGAATGGGCGGTGCAGAGAAACTTCTTGTGAGTGACATAAAACTAGTCTTTGAGTCTTGACTTCAGTGTTAGAGGTTAACCGTTGCCGTTACACTCTCTTATCCTTTTATTCGATTTTATCATTTTATTTTACTTTTGTGCAATAATGATCTCATTCTTACTGTCTATTCCAGTAATAAATGAGTTAAAATCACTGTTTTGCTTATCTCTAGAAGCAGCCAAACAGTATTGGGGATTTGTCAAAACTCAAAAGTGTATCCATTTATTTAAAACGTATGATATTCTTACTACCCATTTTTTTAATATCATTCTACTATCACTTTAATCATCATTGAATTTAAAAGTTTTTTTTTTCTCTCTTTTCATTCAACTTTTTTTCTAATCTAATGGTGATTAGAGTGGTAGTGAAATAATAGTAGAAAAAGTAAGTAATAAGAATATCCTACATATTTATTTAATAAGGAAACATTGGATAATGATAGTGTTATGCCATAGGTGATTGCTTTTTCCTGTTCTCCTCACATATAACAATATACATTTTTATTTTTTTGATTTTGAAGGTTGGTCCCATTTAAATTTGTCTCAGCTGTCCTTACCAAAAAAATATTTTTTGTCTCAGCTGTAGAAAAAAAAATTTACTATGGCTGAAGAAAAAAAAATTACTATGGCTGAAGAAAAGTAACACCCTACATATATTTAATTTAAGTGTAAGATTTTTCAATCTACATTTTCCAAATGTATGGTTGTCACCATTTTCCATTAATTAATATGATTCCCTGCCCATGCCAGTTAAATAATATGAGTCCTACGCATTATCCCCGTAAGTTCCCACCTAAAAGGTTGAAACCATTGACAAATCTGAAGCTTGGCTCCTGCTTTTCTTTTGTTTACCAATAGAACGGAGACTTCACTTAAATAACAAATATTTGTTTTGTTTGGATGTGTTTTCTTCCTTCAAAAGTTATTTCTTTTAAAACGAAATAATTTCTGCACACTATTCATAATAGTGAAAAAATCAAATAGTTAGAGAAATATAAAAAAATCACTAATGTAATTCTACCTATGAATTGGTTCTTTATATATATATGGATTCGTTTTTTATGCCGTTACTACAGATAAATTATTTGTAATGAGCCCAATACGACGACATTTTAGGACAAATTTTTTGGCATTTTTATAATTTTAATTTATTTCAGGTTATAATAATCTTTAATTTATAATTTTTTAAGATTTCAATACCAAAACGACGTCGTTTTGAAAATAATACAAATAACTTATCTGCATTAATTGCAGAAATATTTTTCCATATATATATATATATATATATATATATATATATATATATATATATATATATAATCACAACCGAATTGAGAAGTGGTTATGATTTAGTAGTTCATGCACACCCTTACTAGTGCTTTTATTCTATTAATAAAAATAATTAAATATGTGAAATTTCTTAATAGTTATAGACTAAGTCTAATGCATCAATTCCCTTCAAATTCAATGGACACTCAAATGAACAGGTATGTTAGAGAAATATAAAAAAAAATAGGAAAAAATTAATCAATGCTTTTATGGTTTGCTTAATCATCTACAATATAAAAAAAAATTAGGAAAAAAAATCACATAGCATGGGTGATTCCGGAGTAGGCACATTGATGAACTTTTTCGAAAAAAAAAATTATTAATATAATATTACCTAATTTTAGGTTGAATTAATTATTTAATGATAGAGTTAAAAATGCAAATATGAGGCTTGTTTTCTTGCCGACACGCTCAAACTTGGAATTCATAACCTCCCCAAGTTCCCACGAAATTTGCTCAAATAAATTATTTGAAGTCTTTTGTAACAGTCATTTTTTTAATATATTGGTTTACAGTATATAGTTATAATATTTATGCCTTTGTTGATGACTTTTTATATTTTTCATTAAAATATAGTGTATTTACAGTACCTACTTTGTGAGTAAATCATGAGTGCATGTTTGCATTACTTATAGATGTTTTAAATAATTTACAATTCTATATGGAAAACTCAAACCACACTAACAGCTATCGTGTTTTGAGCTCGCATTCGTAGTAACTAAAATTACATCTCTAATGTTTTGCTCTGTTATCCAAAAAAAATAAAAATACATCTCTAAAATTATAATTCTTTTCTCGGTGAATTATGTTTGGAAGTCGTTAAAATGGTTATTTGTTTGTCTTCGTGGCTAATTCACCGAGAAAGGAATGGTGGCTACACATGAATCTACTTTTTTTTCAAAACTTATTTTCAAATCAACATCAACTGCATCTTTATTCCAAATTAATTATGGTCAGTGGTAGATGAACCCAAATAAAAGATATGAAAAGATTGAAAAAAGATAAATAAAATAAAAATATATATATATATATATATATATATATTTAAATATAAAAGTAATAAAAGAAAGGGAAAGGAAGAAGAGGGAGAAATAAACAAGAAGGACTAAAAAGGGACCATCTGTAACGTAGGAATAACAACGGGTCTAACTCTCTACTAGAGCGGGCAAAACGGGCTCGGCTCGGCGGGCCAACCCGCCAAACGGGGCGGGGCGGACTGAGTTTTTCAACTCATCTCAAAAGCGGGGCGGGACAGGCTCATTTTTTGGTGGGTTGATGGCAGGTATAGGCGGGCCGAGGCGGGTTGAGTTTTTCAGCTCACTTTCAAAAGCGGGGCGGACGGGCTCACTCATTTTTTGGCGGGTTGATGGCGGGGCGGGCTGCCCACTTTGCCACCTCTACTCTCTACCATGCTCATAACTCTTCTCCATTCCGTTCTAAGGCACACCGTCTGCGAATCTATATCCCACTCTACTCTCTACCTCTACCTTTCTTTGTGTTGGGCTCTTGGTAACAGACTTTTGTTCTTACGGGAGCATCAAGGGCCTTCTCATTATGTGCCCAAACCACCTCAATATATGTTCTCTCATCTTTTCAGCAACCGGTAGTACTCCTACCTTTCGTCGAATATCTTCATTTCTTATCTTATTCATCCTCGTATAACGACACATCCACCTCAACATCCTCATCTCTGCTACTCCCATTTTATGTTCATGTTTCCTATGTACTAGCCAACATTCAGCTCCATATAGCATTGCATGCCTTACTGTTGTTCTATAGAATTTTCCTTTTAACTTAAGGGGGATTTTGCAGTTAAACAAAAACCCAGATGCACTACATCATTTCATCCACCTGCTCTGATTCTATGATTTACATCCTCATCAATCTCTCCACCTTTTTGCGACAAGGATCCCAGGTATCTAAAAACATCTTTCTCGGGTACCTCTTGACCACTTAGATGGACGAGATCTTGGTCTACATCTCTTACCGGGAAAAACTCACACTTCTGATACTCAGTCTTGCTCCGACTTAACCTGAATCCTTTAGATTTCAACGCTTCTCCACAATTCAAGTTTTCTATTAATACCGTCTTTGCTCTAATCAATAAGTACAATATCATCTGCAAAAAAACATATACTATGACACTTTCTCTTGAATATCTTTTGTTAGTTCATCCATAACTAAGGCAAAGAGATAAGGACTTAGAGCCGAACCTTGATGTACACATACCGTGATAGGAAAATAACTTGATGTTCCGTTACAAGCTTTCACACATGTAGTAGCCCCATCCTACATATCCTTGATTGCCTTTATATACTTTGATGGTACTTTTTTCTTCTCAAAAACCCACCATAAAACTTTCCTTAGAACCTTATCATATGTTTTCTCAAGATCGATGAACACCATAGGTAACATATGTAAGTCCTTCTTCTTTTCTCGATATATTTTTATTAATTGTCGCATTAATTTGTTTAATATATTTTTTTATAGTGATTAATCTATTTTTATATCTTTTGAAGATTAAAATAAAAAGATTATATCAAAGTATCCTGGGCCAATATACGGGATCCATGATACCGCCTACAGAGCATCATAATAAATGCTAATAATGGCAATCTAAGAGATTGCAATCTCTCAAGATCATAGCTATTTGGTCTTAAACTCTTAATCAATATCATCTTCATCATTCTTATCATTTTTGTGATGTTAGATAATCCTTATCATTTCTGATTCTTAATTTCTTATTATTTTTATGATCTGAGCAAAGATTTTTTTTTTTAACGGAGCCGTGCGGTGAGCACATAGCGAACTATTCTTTCGCCTTTTACTAAAGATTCTTTTTATAATCATAGGCAACATATATTCATCTCTGTCCTATAAATACAAGGACACAATTGCTTAATTAGGTATGCATTTTTTTCATATTTCACTTTATCTTTGTTGACCAGAGAGTATAATTAGACCGGTTCAATACCTGAAGAGAAATTTATTTTGTACCAAAGCATTAAGAGTAAGAGGAAATTATCTCAATTCTAAAGTCATTATTATCATACTACCATTCGCGGAGAAATTTTCGGTTCTATTTACATAAAACAAACTAACGAAAGACAATTAGACTCAATTTTTTTTTTTAAAATATATATATTGTTGGCTTGCAATTTCCCATGTTGCATGAGAAAAGCAAATTCTCCTACAGAGAGAAAGGGATAGGGCCCACCTTAAAGAAAAAAATAAAAAATAAAAAAATGATTGGCACAGACATTGAAGTGAGAGCGGTAAGAGAGGAGATTTCTCATGCAAGATGAGAAATCTTTTTCCCATGTATTGTTGAATCCTACCGTTTTGTAATAAATTACAAACCAATAATTTTTCATTCTATTATTATTTCACCAAATGGAATGTTCAAGTTTAATCAGTAGTCTCAAATTTAAATTTGAATACGTAGTTGTATTTAAAATTTGGCAGAGAAAAATTTATCGCCCTTATTATTATTATGTTCGGCTCAAATCAGATTAGTGAAATGAATTAATAAAAAATATATAAAAAAATAGATTACAAATCAATTCGGTATATCAGTATATGGTTTCTTTTCGTCCACATCATACCTGGTTTTTGTCTCAACTTTTTATGCAATTACAAGGTACTTTCTTCATTCAGACAAACAAAAATCAATTTTATCGATGAATTGAGTAAAACTCTAAAGTTTATACCTTTTTGTTCTTTATTGAACCGACCATTTTATCTATTACCAGTTACCAATAGGGACCAAGTTAGCAAAGTCTATGCTTAATCAAGTGGACAATCTTCTATCCATATAGAGCAAAAGGATAAAAGAAAAATTAATGATATATTCAAGTCCGCGTGTGGTTGTGCAGATTTCATCCACAAACTCGTATAATCACGGTTCGAAATGTCCAAATCAAGAATATGGATTTGACTTTGGGTGTCATTGTACGGTCCCTTTATCAGATATTGCACAAAATTAAACCTTAGACTTCAGAATCTTAGATCACTTGGATGTAATATAGCATCTCAATCATATAGTTGTATGAAAATAAGTCACACACGCAACTAGGGGTGAAAGTGGGCTGGGCTGGATCAAGCTTTGCCCCGAAAAATCCAAGCCTATGTTAAAAAATTTCAATTTGGCCTGACTTGTCCCGTTTATAAAAAAAAATGAATGGCCTGGCCTAGCCCATTAGCCTGTTAATTTTTAACTTCCAAGCAAAACCATGAATCAACTTTACAAAATACTCAAATTCTGTTGCTAAATCAAAAATCATAATTTCAACGTCCAAACAGTATTATGATTCACAACAAAACTCATACTATATGCATTTAAGTCATTTTCAAAAGCAAAATGCTCAAATTAAATAACATATATTTCATCAGATCAACAAACAAATCCATACTATGTAAATTAAAATAAATATATGAATCCAACAAACACATCATGATGCTTGTAGTAAGTATAACCTTCCCAAAAACTTTTTAATATATTCATATACACAATCTAACATGTTGAGATGTTGGTTCCTCTTATATAAGAAATAAAGTTAGATTTCTATTAAAATATAATCAAATATAATTAAGTTATAAATAATTGCTATTGATTAAATTTATATCTTTGGTTTTTTCTTCAAGGCATACTTACTCTATTTTATTTTTTAAAATAAATAGTACAATATAGGCCGGCCCATAGGCTTATAGGCCGGGCCTTGTGAAAGTGGGCCTACGGCCTTTTTATTAAACAAACTCTTTCAAAGGCCCAATCTCTGCCCATTTTACGAAATATACTAGGTCATGTCTGGCCGAGCTGTAGGCCCCTATAGATCGGCCCGACCCAGTTTCACCCCTACATGCAACGCCTCACGTGTAGGCCACTTGATCTATCCCTTTTGGCATGCACCTAAAACAAAATAATACTCAATCTAACGGCTCACATTTCATCATGACTCACTCTCTCCTATCCTATATAAATAACCTAACCTTTGTATTCCTCAATTATCCAAACTAAACAACTCTTCAAAATGTCATCACTCATCTCTCTCAAATTTTTCTTCATCTTCGCTGGTCTTGTGTTCACTGTGTTGGGACTTAATGTATTAGTTCATTTGATCAAAGAATTCTTGGTCATGCACGTGCCTCTCACGTGGAACTTGTGTCTCTCGTGCTTCAAGCCACCTTACCGCTTCCTCCTCCTAAATACAATCATCATCATCACCATCGTCGCTTCCTCCTTGCTCCACCGTTCTCATTCACCTCCGGTTTATGATCCTATTCCTATAGAAGAAGGTCTAGAGCCTTCGTTGGACGTGAACGCCATGCATGTGACGGTGAACGCAGTCCAAGAAGATGGATTAGAATCGCCTACAATGGAGGAAGTGTGGAATGAGATAACAAAGGGTCAAGAAATGGTAATGAAGAAGAAATCAGAGACGTTTAAGGAGAGGAGGAAGAGGATCGACCCCAATCATCCCATGGTATGTGCTGCGAGGAAAGAGACCTCACTTGATCCGAACGAGTTGAATCAGCGCGCCGAAGCTTTTATAAGAAAGTTCAATGAAGATTTAAAGTTACAAAAAGAACGGTCTCTGAATCGGTACATGGAGATGATTCCTAGTTCATGAGATGATTCCTAGTTCATGATCTTTTGTATAATGAAAATATAACTAAGTTTACCATCTTTTATTACCTCTCAATGTAATTGTTAGATGAAATCAAATCGACGCATTTGATATAAATTTTCTTCTCCATCTCCTCCGCTCTTCCTCTCAACTTCCTAATGTTCTAGTGACTACTATCTAATGGTTATAGCCTTATAGGAGCGAAAACTGTTTATCCTTTCAAATGACACAATTTATATCCTTTCACTCTCACAAAGAGGTGGGACCCTGTTAGCACCAAATTATATATATTTATATTATATTATTTTATGTTATTTAAGTGTCTTTGGGTTGTTAATTAGTGTTTTTGCAGGTAAATTAAGCCCAATTGAGTTAAGTAAAGACCCATGTAAAAAATAAAGGTAAGAAGTAAAAATGATAATATTTGGCTTATTACTTACCTATTTTATTTATTTTTTTATCTTCAGATCACATAAAAAAGAAGGCAACATGTTGAAGAAAAAGGAGGGAGCAAATCTGAACCGTTGGATTAAAAGAATTGGACGGCTGTGATGAAAGGAGACTTCTCGGATGAAATTGAAGAAAAGAAAAGGATATATCAGAGGGGATTGTTAGATATTAGAATTAGAAAAAGATTTAGAAAAATATAGAAAAAGTCTCTCTCTGAGTTTTTCTTTGTTCGTTCGTTTACTTTTCTGTTCTTGAGAACGATCTGGGTTTTCTATTTTGTGGGTTCTTGAACGCGAGCATCTTCGTCCAACATCCTTGATCTCGGAGTGCCTTGACAACGCGTCTTCAAGGGAGAGGATCACGGATTTGCATGCGAAGCGGTCGGTTTCCACACTCCTGCAGATTGTTCACTGTAGATCTAGATTAGGGTCCTTGATGTTTGAAGGACCGGTTCTTTTCTGAATATTGGTAATGTTTGTTCTTTATTTTTCGGATTTGTAGTTTTTCTGATAATGGATTTCTAGTTCTTTTCTTTTCTGGGTATGATTGAATGATTGGATGACTATTTCTTGAAGTTCTTCGTTATTGTTTGTGTTTTCTTATTCGATTGATTCTTTTAATTTTTCAACTCAAGAGATTCATGGGAGTGAAACTTGAGTTTTTCAACAGAAATAATTTGGGAAATGCGTTTCTGTTAAGAATCGATTGAACCCTTTTGGATTAGGGATAATCAAGGATGATTTCTGATAATTTTCTAAAAAGATTTGGGAACCTGTGGAAAAAGATCTTCTTGAATGTTAATGTTGATTCTGGGAAGTTTCAATTAAAATCGTTGTAGTACTTCGGAAATTGAGATAAACTCGCTGTAGCATTGAACGGAAATTTGCAGGAATGCAAATATTTTGAGTCATCCATGATTTTAAAAGTACCCAGAAGCCCTTTACATTGATAAACACTTCTTTACTTTCAGATCATATTTTGATAGTTGAATAAGAATACAAAAAAAAAATTCTCTTTTTACCATAAACCCAATTAAATTCCAATTAAAGAATTTTTAATTCAGATTAATAAAAAGAAAAATAATTCAACCTGTTCCCTGAGAACGATAACTCTTCTCTTTGGAAAATATACCTCTCAACAGACCCATACCTTTATTTTTTTGTCAACTCTCTCCTCCTTTATCTATCTCTTTCTCTCTCTTAAAATGATACAACTTTATCTCCTTTAAAATGATACACACTTTACCCTTATATAAAAGGTGGTGAAAAGTAAAAAATTTAAGGGAAATTTTTTTCTTATGTTATAGAAAAATAGTTATCTCATGATGTAGAAGTAAGATTGCAAGTGAGAAGGTAAATGGAGAGAAAAAAAAGTGGGACCCGCCCATCTTTTATATGTGTAAAAAATCTAGTTATCTCAATTAAAATAAGATAAATATAACCCTAAATTTAATAGGTGGTAAATATAACATTTTATGTAAAAATTATATATGGAATGATATTATTCTTCCGGAATTAGAAAATATCAAAAAAGTAAAAAAAAAAATTCACTGGTATATGTAGGCTAGTAATATAATATTTGCGTGGGGTTTTCAAATTATTTCTTTTTATTAGTTTTTTTTTTTTCCATATTAGCCTAGGGGATCGGATGGGTCCAAGTCATGCCTTTTCTTCTTATTTAATTAGTTTTTCTTTTTTCGCCCTCATGTATTTAAATGAAAATGTATTTTAATTAGTTTTTCTTTTTTCGCCCTCGTGACTGACTTTTTAATTTAAATATAAGTTTTGAAGTTGTAAAAATCTGAAAGTCAAGCAAATAAATCATCTCCCGTTGGCATTTGGAGGCTCTTTCCATTTCGCTTACCATTTAAATAGATACCAACAGTATATATACGCAGCTCATAAGAAATTTCGGTTCATTATTTCCTGGAACAAAGGTAAAGATAATTTAATTTATAGGTGGTGGAATTGGTGAAAGATATGTCTGTCTTAAAATAGAGTTTACAATTGACTAGCAAATACAGTATTTATAATTTTATATCAACAAACTTGACCATTCCTTTTTTCACCCCAAAAAAAAGAAAAAAAACTTGACCCCTCCTTTTTCTTTCCTTTTATTATATTCAAATAAGAGCTTGAATAAAGTGTCTTCTCCTCTGTCTACCAAAAAAAAAGTGTATTCTCCTCTCAGTTTTTTTTTTTTTTAACATCAATCTATACTCCTTCCTTTCCCAAATAACTATTTTTTTTTTTTTTTGGTATTCCCCCAAATAACTATTTTACTTTGTGATCCTGACTACTTAGAAGATAACATGCAGGTATATTTGGATAGATAAATGAATGCTTTAATTATTTTTTTATTTGATAGTTATGTAAAATAATTAGGCAATATAAAATAGTTTCTTAAACCTTTCTTTATTTATTTTTAAATATTTTAAAGTTACTCTTATTAAACATTGCTCGATCCAAGAGGATCGGGATGACCAACCAATGGTATAATACTTCAAGCAACTTCAAATCATTATCTCTCAAACCCATAACCTCCAATAGTCTTAAGTATTAGCTTTGTGTGTCGGATTTGAGAGAGTATGGCGTCAATTCGAAGATCTCATTGAGAATAAGTCACACGTGTATTTTGTAACACCCTAATCCAAGTTGACATACCAAACATAAATAAATAACAGACAGATAATTATATAGTCATCCATTATTATCAAACTGAAAGTCAATACATTATAAGATTGTCTTAGATACTTAAATTTCAAGTACACTATTTCTAAGTCACTCCGACTAAATACAAAGTTCACAATTATTGTTCCACAAAAGAAAACATCATCTAGGAAAATAAATCAAGCACTTCAGGGTCCACCGTCTTGCTCCTTTTTACCTGAAATGAAATCCCCAACAGGGGTGAGATGCGAATCTCGGTAAATACCTAAAGAGACAACTCCTTATTCAAAACCAAGTAAACTCGACCAAATACCAAGTGGCATTTGAAAGTTCGGACATACATACTTGCAAAGTTAGACCATATACATATGCTTTTGAAAACTATCATTTTATCATCAATTGCTCATGTGAAATCTACTCAATTAAATAATAAATACATAAGTTGTATGTCCTTGGCCTCATATAATAATAATAATCTGATATTTAAACTACATAGCCTTGGCTACTCTGATAAGCTGCTAAGTGTGCATTATGTGCACTTGGCATTGGCCAATCTATATATATATATATATATATATATATATATATATATATATATATATATATATATATATATATATGAGAGTGTGATTTCTGAGCATTTGACCTTGTCTAATATGTTAAATGTGTGTTCTGTGCACTAGTTGACCTATATGTAAATTGAGTTCAAGATACATGAAATGTCCCTCATGGGTGTCAACAAAAACTATGCTAGTCGTCATCTTAAAGCTAATATGTTGACTCTGAAGAATCAAAGTGATGATGTGGTTGCCACGTACTCAGAGTTAATACACTTGATGATGCCATGTCAACATAGTTTTGATGATAACAAACAAACTCAAAGAGGAATGCTTAAGGACGAAGCAACGTCCAAAAGAAATCAAGCAAACGTGAAAGCATGCAAATCAAGCATCAAGTCTCAAATAATGAAGCCAAGTCCAAGACCTCACTGGTATATTCATTTAGGACTTAGGAAAGATATGAGGATCAAAACTATTCTAAGAAGAATTTGGAACAAGTAGGACAACAAAAGTTTGTTGTAAACTTAGTTTCATATTTCAGTAAGCCTCAGAAAAAGTCCAAGTCAGAAAAAGTGAACTCACTTCACAATTAGAGGCCAAAAACACTATCTTCAAAAAGAAGAAGGGCAAGTACCATGACTGTGAAAAGTGGCGTCACTGGGCAATATAGTGTAAGCAAACAAATAAGCCAAAAAATGAAACATCACAAAATGAGGAGGCTAATATATTAACTAATGAATATAAGTCTTAAGCCTTCATTGGAATGATGAAGAATGAAAAGGCTGGTGTCTCTTCTGAGTAGTGGTTGGATAACGAAGCTACTTGTCAAGTTGTCATGCTACAAATAACAAGAATTTACTCATTTAGGTCATAAAAGTAAAAACACCATGGATAATTGCAATGGTGGTGAGAAAGATGTGACTCATGCTAGAACTGCAAATTTGATAACTCTAAAACATGTTGAGGAATACCTTTACCTAAAAAGAATTTTATGAGTTTGTTTGATAAGATAATGTGACTTTCTCAATTATGAGTTTATAAAGAAAGGAAGAAAAGAAGGAACACAATAGCTAAGACAACATGTTGGAAAAGATAAACAAAAAGTTTCAAGGAAAAGGAGTCTATTTGTTGATTTTTGCTATGTTGGAAACAAGAAGGAGGTGAGATTCCAATAGAAACCAAAATGAATTATGAAGCTAGCAAACTAGTTTGTTCGTTTCAAAATTTTTAAAACTAAAAATTATTTGTAATAGAAACCAAACAAGCCACACAAACATATATTGGGGCATGTCCTTTTAGACCTATGAAAGTAGGTTAAGCTTTCGTCTATTTTTCCAAAAAAAAAAAAAAAATTTACCATCTTATGTTTCATTTTAATATCATAGTCATTCATTAATAGATGAACCGTTATTAAAATGATCATTTTTCCTTTTTCATTTTATAACTTTGTTATTAAAATTATAACTATTCATATATGAATAAATGACAAGGAATTCTCACATGATATAAAATGAAAGACGAGAGAATCTATAAACTCGCAATATTTCCTAATACATATATTTTTATATGAACAAAATAAACATTTGACTTTAGTCTAAATTGATGATATTATTATTACTAGGTTTTCCCAAGGCTAATGTTAAGGAATATCTCTACCAAACATGACCATTGACAGAAGATTTTAACCATGCATTTGGAATTACATAGCCTTCCTTTAGCCTATTTAAGCAACCTACACTAGTTATTTTGATGTGTCTGTAATGGTACAATTGATTATACAAAGAAGATATTGAAGAAGAAGATGATTAATTAATATAGAGTAGAGGGAAAATTAGAGATTAAGAGGGATGGAAAGAGAGAGTAAGAGTTATCTTGCAATTTTCTGATATCTTTTTCATTACTCATGTTCTCTATTTAACATAAAGTGACACCACATTTTCCTTAACAAACTAATAAAAAATTAACATCAACATCACCTTTGTCACAAACTAATTGGGGTCAGTGGTAGATGAACCCAAGTGAAAGGTATGAAGGGATAAAAATAAAAATAAAAATAAATAATATATATATATATATATATATATATATATATATATAAGATTACTCAAATAAAATATAGAAAATCCTAGCAAATTATAAAGAAGATTCTAGTAGATTATAAGGAATGTACAATACTTAGGTTACTACATTCTATCCCTCTTCAAACCAACTTCGTCCTTGAGGTTGAGTTGCTTTACCAACTGGATCAAAGATGATACATTGAGCAACAATGCAGGGACATATGAGTGTACAACACAGATAAGAAAACTTTGCACCTCCAAACCATTTAAAGGTAGAGTCATATGCCAATTCAGTTCCAATAGAAATAACATGCTCAACCAGTATTTCATATTTTATTTCCCCAAGGTATTCCATTTTCCTATCTCATGGTTTGGTTAACTAGAATAAGTTATGAATCTGGCAAGGCTTGCTTTTCTAGTTATATCCATAGATTTGAATGCACTGAGGCAGATGATAAATGCATATTTAAACTTCGAATTTCATATGCTTGTTATCTATGTTTGGCTTCATTCCACCTTGATTTTTTTTTTTGAGTATTGAATGACAAGTTATCCACCTTCCATGTTCATATAAATATAGGTTCATGGTTTATGATCAGCCAAACTCATCTCCTAGTTTGTATGAGTGCTCAGGCCTAAATTCACAAGGATGCAAGCTGAAGATATCAGCTTCCCTGTCTTTCTGCATTATGTATGAGTAAAGGTAACAACAAAAACGACTCTCCATGTTGCATGCACAAAGGAATTGGTTCAACAACTTTCTCTAACAACTCTTTGCTTGAGTAAGGAGATTTACAATTACAACCTTGCATAAATACTTTAATATGGATGGTAACTCCTCATGGTCTTCTTGTCATTTAACACCTACAAATTGAAGTCCGAGCTTATTATTGACATCCTCTTTGCATTTACAAAGGGGGGATACCTGCTTAGGAGTCCCTTTGTTAACTTGATGTTAATGCCAATTTACATCGAAATCCATGTAGGTTATAGCATTCTAAATTGTTAGAACTGAATATTCACACAGATGCAAGAGACAACCGTACTTGTGTATCTACAAAAAACTTTTCTTTTCTATTCTTGCTTTCTTGCTTCTTGCTCTTTCTCTTGATCTACATTTCATACAAACTATCAAAGGCTATTTATAAGCTATAAAACTGACCAACATAACTCCACACATAACACCCTCATTATTTATATAACTGACATAACTGACTTATTACTACTCTAACTGACACAACTGACTCATTAATAAAAAATGGACATTTAAAATTTATCCCAACATAAATTACACTCTAGGAGCTTTGGCTACTAGAAGGTTAATGTGATCTTTCTCAAAACCATTAGCGGATACCTAGATCAAGTTTATATCAATGCTTAGCTCATTAAGGTGAGAATCTCAGTTTCTTCACTACAAATGATGACCATGATGTATTCATCACACAATTTTGTGGTAGCATATGCATCTATAACATTGAATGTATTAACCAAAAGAAATATGTCATCATTCTAAGAAAGAGCATGAGCAATTAATTGCATCATTCTTTGAGAAACATTCGCAAACTTTGCATACTCTTCCAAAGTTCTCTTATTATTAGGAACTTCTCTTAAAATATCTATTAAGAGAGTAAATTTCTCTGAGCCAATTGCTCTAGCAACAACCATCTTTTGCCCAGGTTGAAACTGCTTCATAGTTGAAGAAAATCAAATATTTTCACTAGATAAATCGTCAGCTAACAATTGTAGAGATATAAGGAACCATAAGTTTTCATGTTCCATTGTAAAAAGAGCTAATTCAAGGCACTCTTGTGACAATTCCTTAAAGGGAAAATTTTCTACGGGTAGTTGATGCATACATGTCAAGTTTATGAGTATTCCTCCCCTAGAATAATGCAAATAACTTTCTAATATATGAAACATAACTGAAACAACCCAAATGGAAGCATAGTGATAACTAAGTAAGCTACTAATAGTTGCACAAAAAATTTTGAAAGCGCTAAGCTCTGATTCACTCAAAGTGATCAATTGCTCCCTGTTCAATCAAACTTCCATCAATACAAGAATTTATCATGCCCTCGAGTGTATCTGTGCCTGTATATATGGCCTTTGTATGTTCATATGCCCAATTATCTGTGAGCACTTTAAAGACAAAGGGTAATTACTAATATTTGCTTGTTGAGAAAGTAAACTTCATTCATTCCAACATCAAGCAAAAAAAAAAAATAGTATCTTATATGTACAAAGTTTGTTTTAGATTTGTAAACACAAACGAGCTTTTAGTGTTGGCATTAAGTGCCAAAATAAACGATGTGAGAAAATTGTACAATTTTTTTTGGTAATATAATGATAAAAAAATTGTGATATTAATGGTTATGTGCAAATTAATTCAATAGTATTATTTATTTTATGGATATAAGGATCCAATGGAAGGTTTCAAAAAGTTTTATCACTTTATTCTAAAAATTTATAATCTTTACAACAAATTAAATTTGGGTAAACTTCGAACTCAAAAGATAGGGAGAAAAAGGGAGTGGGGTAAAGTTCAAAAAGTAATTTGTGTGTGTGTGTGTGTAGGAAATCATTTTTTTTCCTTTAAGTTTAATATAACATATTTTTTCCTTCTCCCTAATTTGGTAAGGGGATAAATAAATTTTGTGACCTTGAGGGTTTTATGTTTCTCCCTAATTTGGTTTATATATATATATATATATATATATATATATATATATATATATATATATATATATATGCATTACAAAAATATTTACTTATTGGGTTTATGTTTCTCCTACAATAGAAGATAAAATTATTTTCAGCAACCTCGACATTATGTCATTTAAGGGTTGCATGCTAGTTTGTGAGAGGATGTTTTAATAAAATTTATATAAAAAAGAAACATATAAAATTACTAAAATATTTATATTATATATATATATATATATATATATATATATATATATATATATATATATATAGTAAATTTTGCAAAATCACAAAAATAATTCGCTACACATTGGATTTATTGTTTCTCCAAGTAATTCGCTACACAGTGTAGCAAAATATGTCACGTCAGGATGCACAAAACAAAAAATGCCACACGTCAAATTTCTCAAAATTCGCTAGATAGTGTAGCGAATTTTGTGAAATTTGACACGAGGCATTTTTGGTTCTGACGTGGCATATTTTAATAAAATTTATATAATTCGCTACAAACGAATTATGCCGCGTGACATTTTGGCAAAAAATTTCTAAAATTTTTTTATCCAAACGTGATAAAATGGTCACCGTCCCCTTAAATAACGTAATTTTAGTATTTCATGATATAATTTTATCCTCTATTTTCCCTTACTTATTATTTTACTCTTATTACCTTTTATAAACAAACTTGATTTGGAAACTCTTAACTCCAATGACCTTTGGTACAAAGTAAAAAAAAAAAAAAAAAAGACAAAAAACGCGATATATATTTTATAACCTGGGACATTTAAGTGTTTCCAACATATATACATACCCCTTAAACATATATTCAAATTGGGCCACATTTTAATATTTCCTCTTGGTCCATAAACTGATGCTAATCCCATATCTAATTGGGCTACCAAAAATTCATAGCGCGGACAGTTACATCTATCCAGCAATGGATTGCTGGATATTTATTTTTAAGATTTACTTATTACTTGATAATTAGTTACGGTAAATAAGTTATCTGCAATACGCCCAATACGATATCATTTTGAAGCGAAAATCATGGTATTTTTGTAATTTTAATTTATTTTAGAGTTATAATAGTCTTTATATTTATAATTTTTTAAAATTTCAGTACCAAAATGACGTCGTTTTGGGAATAAATACAGATAACTTATATGCAACTGTAGAAACATTTTTTCCCTACATGGATTGATATATTTTTCGAAGAACCTTATAAGAATAAGCTAACTCAAAGGACATAAGTTTGTTATAAAAATATAATAATAATAAAAAATTGACCGAAATTTAATTCAGGAAAAATAAGAACATAAAACTTAATGAAATGCGAAATAAATTGACATGTAATTGATTACCAAAAAAAGAATTTGACATGTAATTGTCTCAGGATAAATAAATGCTATTAACATTGTAGGGTAGAGTAATTATTTATTATGTTTCAAATAATATTTAAATTTTTTCTATATTTATTTATTCTTTTCTTATTTTTTATTTAATTTCATAAACAAATCTAGTTCTAATTAATTTAGGATGAAAATAAAGTTAATATGTAACTAAGCATTTGCTCAATTATTTATTACAATCTATGGACCCAAATGGGAATAGTAGATCAACTATGTAGCAATCACCATTCAAAGGGTCGATCACAATGATCAAGTTTTATCTTTCAAATAACGTTTCTTCCTATCCACAAGACCTTGCTGCTTTTTTTTTATCGTACTTTGATCAGATAATTTACAAATTTTCTCAATAGATTTGAAGGTTGTGACCCTCCCAAGGGACCTTACTTCATAAATCTAAAGTTTTAATCTTTGTTTTTCCAGCCGTATAAAAAACCATTTCAAAACAAAAGCTTAAATTATTGGATGAAGACAAATTAGAGAAATTGAAAGACAATCTTTTCATGTATATCAAAAAAATGTTAGGTTTGTGATAGAACTAGAAAAAAATAAAAAATAAAATAGAACAACATGGGGAAAAAATAGAGAGGACTGCCATCGAAAGATTTAGGCAGTAGTCTTCATCAGTGAAACAACCAAAAGAGAAATCAAATTCCTACAAGAGAAAGAGACCACACAAAAAGACTATCAAAACATCATGGTAGGGTTTCAATTATGTATAGTTTACCATTTTTTATTCATTATTACATTCCATTCAAATCTAGCATTGAAAGAATGAGCTGGGATCGATGTTTAATTATAACCTATTAATCCAAATAGAACAAGTTGATAGTGTCTTGTCACTAAGCAATAATGCACAATAATATTCATCTTAATTGTGTAATCATTAAATTTTTAATTTGTATAGGAACTATTTACGATTGAATAGTTCAAATTTTATTAAGGAACCCCAAAATTCATATTCATTAAAAATAAGTGGAGAAGTGATTCCGCTGGTGTAGTGTAGGGTATTAGATTAGGAATGTAAATAGGTTATGCTAATTTAGGCTTTGAATTAAATAGGTTAAACATATGCAAAAAAAAAAAAAAAAAAAAAATTATCTGGGGTGGCTTGTTGATCTGTGCAGATCCAAATTACAAGTCTGGTTTGACCCATATCCTGTTTAAACCTATTAAACATTCAATAATTAAAAAAAATATATATATTATTTTATTATTCAAAATTATTAAAATAATAATTTTATTTATTTTATTTAAAATAAGAGAAAAATGTTTATGAAGTTACTACATATAAGTTATCTGCATTTATTCCCAAAACGACGTCGTTTTGGTATTGAAATCTTAAAAAATTATAAATATAAAGACTATTATAACCCTGAAATAAATTAAAATTACAAAAACACCATGATTTCCGCTCCAAAACGACGTCGTATTGGGCTTGCTGCAGATTACTTAGGGCATGTTAGGTGTGATGTATAAGGCATGATAGTATAAGCTTATACTATACGTTATGACATTTTCAGTTGTTTGGTGTGACCATCGTATATTATAAAGCAGCATCGACTTATACATCAAAATGCTATATAACTTAATCAAGCCGAGGAATAGTGGATTACGCATAATAAGGGATTGATGTATTAATATTGCTTACAAGTACAATTCCTAATAACTAATATATCATTTCAATATTTATATATTAAAATAATTTTTTTTAATATATTAATTTTTAAAATATTGAAGGATATTATTTTATGGGAAAAGTGTTTGTCATTATAAATGACAAAGTTATGTCATTTTAAGAGAGAAATAGACAAGAATAAATTTTTTTATTTAAATTTTAAATTAAAAAAAATCACACACTTTCTCCCTCCAATGATTTCCATTTTTCTGTGTCTATCTCTCTCCTAAAATGATATAACCTTATGTCATTTAAAATGACAAACACTAAACTCTTATTTTATATAATACCATACCAAACGCGGGATAGTATTAAAATTTAATCTGTCATAAAAAAAATTAATCAAGTCTTATACAATCAGGTCTTATACTATCAGGCCTTATACTATCGGGCCTTATCCTATATTATGCACCAAACATGCCCTTATCTGCAATCTTACTGCTGATTACTTATCTGCAATAAATATAGAAAAAAATGAATTCTTAAAATAAATAATATAATATAGGTCGACCCGTAGGCTAATAGGTCCGACATGTAAAAAAATGTCTGCTTTCTAAAAAGTTATATTTAACTATTTATAATAGAATAAATTTGACCTAATATAAGCTAAACTATAGGTTCCTATAATATCCCTCTAAAAAAAATGTAGTCCTACAATAGATAAAATAATAATAATAAAGTTAGTTCAAAATAGTTAGGTCAGGTTAGGTTCAAAAATATCTATTATAATTTTTTAAATAGTAATTGGTGATTTCACATGAATGTATTCCAAGAAGAACAACAAAATAGTCAAAATACCAAACAGTTATTTTGTATAAATTGTATTGTTGACGAGGTTGCAAAATAGTGTGAAAAAGAAGAGGGAAAAATGAAAGAGCATTGAGATTTGAGCATTTGGTTTTGCTTATTATTAGTTATTTGGTTTCCAACTGCTACACGTCGATGCCGTAAGCAGTGCAGCAATAATAACATGTGGGAGCCCACACGCAAACCCTTTTCTCTCTCTCATGCAATCCATTCTATACAAAACCATAAGGGACTCACTCCCCCTTCCCTCGTAGCATTTCAATTTCATCGTCTTTCGGTTCTTGTAAGTCTCTCTTTCCTTTCTTCCCTCTCTATCTTTTTTCTCTTATTCCAAATTTATGTTTATATGTTGTTAATTACTCACTGCTTTCTCTTTATTATTGGTTTTAAGTTTATCGATTTTGGGAATTTAGGATTTGGGGATTGGATTTTGTTTGAGATGGGTTTTTTTCATGCCTAACTGTTTCTCATGCTGATTTGTTTGTTTTCGTCAATGTTTATGCCCCCCTTGTTGTGCTGTTTATTGTTTGCTGAGAAATTTGAGGAAAATTCCAGAAACCTAGAACTCTTTAAAGTTTTAATTTTGCGAAAACATTTTCTTATCTCGTATGAGAGTTATTTTCCGCTACTAGTGACCTTTCGATTTTCGTGCAATATTTTATTTTGCTTTTTTTATTTTTTTAATAGATATGGACTCCATATAAAATGTGTCTATAAAGTGAGAAAATCTTTTCCACGTAAGAAAATCGAAACCCTTTAA
Organism: Gastrolobium villosum; assembly: GCA_032173675.1. NCBI lineage: Eukaryota > Viridiplantae > Streptophyta > Magnoliopsida > Fabales > Fabaceae > Gastrolobium > Gastrolobium villosum. The sequence continues at coordinate 105,845 of JAVKPL010003932.1, forward strand.
TTTTTTTTAATACCCATTTTGGATTCGTTTTCAATTTGAAAAGAGAAATTACAGAAATACATGTTTGGTTGACTATCTTGAATCACTTCTTGTTTATCTGATAGAAAGTTAGGATTTTTAGAATTTTTCTTCTGTTGAGTCTTTATTTCAGTAGTCAACTTTGAATATGTAACTCATCTAAGTACACCGTTTTGTAACTTTTGTTTGCATTTTGATGTGTGATGTGATGAAATAATGGTATTAGTTCTTGGATCCCACTTGTGGTGTTGTGATCTTAGCAGTAGTTAACTTTCTGGCTATGTTTTGAGTCATGTTATGTTTTAACTTCAGTGAAGAAGGACCCTTCTTGTTGCGCGTGTCCCGTTCTCTTCTCCAATCCTCCACCGTCACAAAAACCACTGTTTAATCTAATCTGAATACAGTGTATCCATATACTCATCTGAATACAGTGTATTCATATACTCATTAGTAGTATTATGGAGGTTAAGCTATGGAATGATAAGCGGGAGAGAGAAATGTATGACAACTTTGCTGAGCTCTATGCTATTATAAAAGCCACTGAGAGACTTGAGAAAGCTTATGTTAGAGACATAATCTCACCTCAGGAATATGAGTTAGAGTGCCAGAAGCTAATAGCTCATTTCAAAACCTTAGCTTCCACCCTCAAAGACACTGTACCTAGCATTGAGCGTTTTGCAGACACTTACAAGATGGAGTGCCCAGCAGCAATTAATCGTCTTGTGATTTCCGGCGTGCCTGCTACCGTGGAGCACCGAGCGGCTGCTGCGGGCTCTTCATCCACATCAGCTGCCATTGTGGCTGAGTGCGTGCAGAATTTCATCACAGCAATGGATTCCTTGAAACTTAACATGGTGGCTGTGGATCAGGTTCACCCTTTGCTCTCTGACCTTAATGCTTCACTCAATAAGTTGACAATTCTGCCACCTGATTTTGAGGGGAAAACAAAAATGAAGGAATGGATTGCAAGGTTAGCTAAGATGGGTGCAGCTGATGAGTTGACAGAACAACAGGCTCGGCAGCTTCACTTTGATCTTGAGTCTTCTTACAATTCCTTTATGGCAGCTCTGCCTAATGCTGGTACATGATTGAGTGGTGGTGTTTGTAAATTGAATCCTATTTTCCATTTTTCCCACCTTTGGTTACTGATCTTGTTGATTGGAAAGGAATTTTCTATTTGGTGACAGCTTATGCATTTTTAAGGCTGGATCCTGGATATTTACATATTATGGCTTTGTGCTGATCAGTAAAGCTTTATTTTATATTGTTTTGTTTGAGCTTCTCTGTACTAGCAAGGGTGAAAATCTTACAGAAACGTGGTCTGTCTGTCTCTCTTTTATAGTACTAGATCTATTTCAACACTACTCGATTCTGAGGTTCAAAGATTCAAGAAAAATGTGGGATTGTTTGTACCTTATACAAGTAAGGGAAATATTAACCTCAGGAGATAATAAATTTTTTCTACACACTAAAAAAGATGTGAAATCCACTTTAAATTCCTTTTTCTCTTATTTATTCACTTTTTTGATACAAATCTATTATAAAAGATTAATTTATTGCTTTTTTAATAAAAAATTACGAAAAAGTAGTCGTTTTGAAATTAATTATGAAAATATAGTATTCAAACACGTCCCATGGGGGCGTGACCGGTTGGAGAGAGACACGTCCAATTTGGGCGTGATCGAGGAGAGAGACATGTCCTATTGGGGCGTGTTTCACCAGGTGTTACTACGTGGCACAAAAGTTAACAGTTTGACCGTAAAACTTTAGAAGTCCATAACTTTTGACTCAAGTATCCGAATTAGGTAAAAAAAAAATTATTCCACATGATTTTTCGAGATCTGCGTAATGACATCTCATTTGATATCTTTTGTATCTCACAAAAAAACTGAATTTACAATAATGATACCATAAGAACATTTAAACTCAAATTAATAAGCAGAGAATCACTGTTATGATTAGAAACATTCATAGTAAAGATCCTTATTAAAAAGTTAAGTGAATGCTTTTTGTTTTATTTTGATTTTTTAATTTTTGTTCATGATTATAAAAATGTTAGATTATTTTTAGTAATAATTATAAGGTAACAAAGTTATGTCATTTTTAATAAAATTATGTCGTTTTGATGTATTTTTACCAAAATCATAAGGATCTTTACTATGAATGTTTCTAATCATAATAGTGGTTTTTGTTTATTAATTTGGGTTTAAACGTTCTTATGGTATTACTGTTGTAAACAATTTTTTTGTGAGACAAAATATGTCAAATGAGATGTCATTACGTAGATCTCGAAAAGTTACGTGGAATCAAAATTTTTTTATCTAATTCGGACACCCGAGTCAAAAGTTATGGACTTCTAAAGTTTTACGGTCAAACTGTTGACTTTTGTGCCACGTGGCAGCACCTGGTGAAACATGCCACAATGGGGCGTGTCTCTCTCATCAGTCACGCCCAAATGGGGCGTGTCTCTCTCCATTGGAACACGTCCCATGTGGGCGTGTTTGACTGCTATATTTTCATAATTAATTTCAAAACGACTACTTTTTCATAATTTTTTATTAAAAAAGCAATAAATTAATTTTTTTTCCCATAAGTTAGTAATTACCTAGAGATGTAAATGGGTGACACAGACGGACGACCTACCTATTACTTGCGGTGGTAGTTAGTGTCAACACGAACTGATACAACACGACTCGAATTCGACATGATACGAAATGAATAATTTATAACAAAATTAAAGCAGATCAATTTCAAGTTTATGGGTTGACACGTGACATGACATAAGTTTTTTGAGTCAGTTTTTGTCAACCCGAACACGACACAAAAATAAAAACAAGTTGACCCGAACACAAAATTTTTGTGTCGGGTTCGGATCGTGTCAGCGGGTCGTGTCATACATTGCCATCTCTACTTATTAGGGGCCTATAGTCCTACGTATATTGGGTTAAACTTAACTTATTTTATCTAGTAAAGTAGAATATACTCGAGCCTTTAATACAACTAATTATTATTTTACAAGGTTTTTTTAGAAGGCTTAGCCTATAGGTTAATTTATATTATATTATTTATTTTAAATAACTTATTATTTAAACAATTTTGTATAATAAAATAATATTATAATTATTTTTTTAAAATTCTTTAATGCTTAATAGGTTTAAATATGCCTAGATCAGACTTTTTGTTTTTTAAATATAGTTTAAGCCAAGATTTAGACCAAATCTGACTCAAAATATTTCACACAGTCTAACATGTTTAAGTCAAACTCTAGCCAACTCAGTTCATTTACACCCTTAGCAATGAGGGGCTTGGATAATTCGTAGTATGTTATAAATCCAAACCTTAGTTACATCATTGTACTAAAAAAAAAAAAAAACTAACATTCATCGTGGCCATGAAGGGTGGGTGATAATTGAAAGCACATGTTACTTAAAATGAAACTTGGTGTTCCAGATCTCTGGCACAACAGATTTGGCCGCAACAAGTAGAAATCCGCTTATTCCATATGGTACTTATACCGGAGAAGTCTCACAAACATGAGTGGATCCTCTTATGTGAAAAAGTGATCATGTGATCATGTTATTTAATCACAACTATTCATTTAAAAATTATATATTTTTCTCTCTCTTATCTCATCATCGATGAGTAATTGTGATCAAATAACATGATTACATGACCATTTTTTTTAGGATCCACTCCCCTCACAAACATTTTTCGAACCTTCGGATGCCTGCCTAAGGCAGAAGCTTGCCAGACATTAGGCTTTGCCACAAAATTTTGTCCTAAAAGGTTGGATTAACATTACTTTTAACTCCTAAATGATAGGTGATATAATTTAGTCCTCCAATAATTATATTTAGTTTATCAATAACGAAAAGTCATTAAAATTATTATTTTGTGCACAAACCAAAAGATTGAAATATTAAATTGATATTATTCCTTATGTTTAAAGGAGCTAAATTGATATCAACTAGTTATAATTGATGACTGAATTAGTGTCATTTTTCAATTATTGATGTACTGAATTGATGACTATTTTTTTAATGGACTAAATTGATGTTAATTTTTATCTTTTAGAAACTAAATTGATATGACCAAATTGATGTTAACACAAGTTTTAAGCGATGAAAATGATATCTTAGCATGGACGAAAGATAAGATATAATGATATTGCAACATAATAATTACATGTGAAGAAAAAGAGAAGACTCATAGTGGATGAATGTTACTTAATTCACACAAAATTATCTCAGCTGAGAAGAATACCTACGGTTGCTGCTTGCTTAGTTTGGGCAGGGAGTAGAGGTGGTTTTTTATATTTAAATCTTCCGTTATGTGATAACTATAATGGATGAGGAATTTATACTATTGTTCTATTTTTATTTTTATTTTTGGCTATATAACGCTAATATATCAAGAATACTATGGATAATTGTCATGCTACTGCAGATTAATCTTGTACCTCTAGGCTCTAGGTTATAATTGAAGTTATGAAATCCATACAAAATTATAAAAAAAATCACTATGGCTATTAAACATGTATAACATCCGGTGCTCAAAATATTATTTGGAAATCCATTAAAAGTTTTCTAACTTGTTTTTAAAATATATAAGCTAATGTTTGTCCCCATAATAAAATTAGTATTTAGGCCCTTAAGATGATGTATCTGACTAACATGAAATTTCTTAATCACATAACCTGGCTTTCCCCTCTATCACTGGAAACATTTTGTGCAGCATCAAAACATCCTTTAAATGCATGCCAACAAATATGTGTAAAACGAGTCAAGAGATTTGAATTTTTAGAGTTATAATAATAAATATATGGGAAAAAGTCTTTTTTTTTTCAACCGTAAACAAAGTTATCTCCTATAATCTTAAAATGACATCATCCTGGGGTTTAGGAGAAAAAAAAAGGAGTATTTTAAAATTTTTACTTTCATCCTCTATTATGAATTTTATTAAAATATTATACATTCTTTTTACCAAACCTCAAAATTACATCCCAAACCCTAAATATATACTACACAATATTTATTGATTTAATTCTAAAATCATACCATTTTAATTTTAGGGAAATACTTATGTGATGGAGCATATCTTTGGTACTACTGTAATATGTACTCATTTATTGAAAGTAGAAAAATGTGATGGTTTAGGAAAATAACCATACAAAGAAGGGTAAAATGGTAAAAAAATATATTATTATTTTCAAATTAAGTAAATGATGCACTAAGTCTTCAGTACTACAGTAATACTGAAGATATTTCCTATGTCATGTTATAGGAAAATACTTAAGTCATGTTATAGACACAATCAATGTGGACCCCACCACTAAAGTGGTGGGGTCCACATTAATTGTGTCTATAACATGACAGTGGTGGGGTCCACATTGATTGTGTCTATAACATGACTTAGCATTTTCCTATAACATAACATAAGTATTTCCCTTATTTTTATGTTTATTTTTTAAATTCAAAAGAGTGATATCCCTGTAGGCTGATCCAATTCTTTTGGATACTATGTATTACCCATCCATGCAATGATTGAAGGGTTGAAGAACTTGATATTCAATCATGGGGTAGGAACAATTAAGAATAGAAGAAAAAGAAGAAAGCTGATTCAAATGTGTATCCGTTCCAAAAATGTGTCAACCTGCTATTACAACATTGTCATGCTCATATTGTTTCCTGTTCTTCTCTTCCTAATACATTTCTATGGGAATCCAAAACCAAAAAATCAGAATAACTTTGTTTTATTCTATGGATCCTTTGGTTCAGCAAGGTCACATGCTAGAAGAACTTCATACAAGCCATTCTGAATGTTTCTTCATACGAAATTCATGACTTTTTTCACTTGTCCAAGGCATAATCATGATCATTTTAGAATGCATAATCACCTGAGGATGCAATGTTCTCAACAAGGGACTTCTATGTCTCATTTCTTCATGTTACCAAATGAGGTAAAAGTGATGTCAAGAGAGGAAATAGGAGCACAACAACGAGGACAATAACAAGAATTATGGCATAACATGTCCATTTTCTTGAGCTCTTTTGATAATCTCTAGCTTCATGAAGTTGTTCTGTGCCTCTTCTTACAAAAGAACTAGCATGTGCAACATGACTCTCTATGTTATTAAGTTGTTGACCTTGAGACTCTACCAAAGCTGCCATATCCAAAAACACTTGATGAAGTTCAATCAAGTTTTTCTCTATTTCCTTAACAGCATCATGTCTTTCTTGAATTTCTGATATGGTATCCATTATCTGACCCCTACCTTGTTCTTGAATTGCTCTCTGAAGGAAACTTTCACTTTCTCCACTTGATATCAAATTCTCTATAGTTTCTTCATCTGCTTTTTCTCCTGTTATTGTGAAATACCTTCTTTCTATTGTTTCCTTATACTCAAGTTGCATTCTTGCTCTTAACCCTTGAAAATCATCCATCATATCCTTGAGTTTCTTTCCCAAGCCACTAACCACAGAAGTTCTAGTTCTATCTGCTGAAGAACCTGGACCACACCCTGGAAGGTTTCTATTTGCTGCATTAGAACGTTCTAAAGCTTCAAGCTTGCCTTTGATGATCTTGACACGTTTAAGAACCTGCTCAACATCTTTATCCATTCTGGCTCGAAGTTCTTTCATTGTTTTAGCATTGTGAACAATTTTGCTCTCTTCATTAGCCTCTTGCAATTGTCTATAGAGCTTTTCAACTGCTCTCATTTCTTCTTTTACATTCTCCACATCTTCAAAGAATTTATCAAGATTGATGCCTTCCTTTCCAGCCTCCACATCATCAAGGTGTGTTTGCTGCTTCAAGTCACTGTATTTTTTGAATGAACTTGAGAATAGATCGTTCATTTTTGCAGATTTAATGAACAATGACTAACCCTTCTTTGTGTTTTTTTTTGTTTTTGTTTTTGGTTTTTTCTTTGTTAAGTGGTCTATTGTGTACTTGGTAAATCTAGTAACTGAAAGCTCATAAGAACATAGATAATTGTCATCTAAACACAGTTGTGTATGTTCCTTTCTGTGACAAAAATCTTGAGGGGTTTGTGACCTTATCCTCCTCTGGATTATGATCAATTAACAAAAGGGTAGGAAGCTAGAAGGTGGCAAAAACAAGTAATTGTCACCAACGAAAGGTTTTGAGGAGAAAAGCTCTTTTTTTCTTCTTGTGGTTGTACTCTAGAGGCTTATGGTAACTATGAAACAAGGACCAGCCAAATTGACTTGATACTAAAGAAAAAAAAAGGGTGTTTAGAAGTTTGGTACACCACTAGTTCCTCATATATTATTAACAAATGGCATTGCTGTTTCTAGATGTACTCAAGTTGGTTTATGACTTGGTCATCTTTTTATTCTGTCCTCTCAATCAACCCTTTTGCTCTTTTTATTTTTAGGAGTATTTGAGCTGAAATCATAGTTTATCTAAATAGAAGTTCCCATCTCAATACCATTTTAAGTTAAATAGATTTTGCTTTCTCCCAACAAAGAATTTTAGCTAGAATCAAGCATGTTATGGATAACTTTCCATTGTTGAGTCATTCTATTTATGCATTTCTTAATTTTTATTTACGAAGTTTAATCATTGATTTAAGTGAATTTAGTATTATAAAAGGGAGACAAATTTTTGTTCAGGATATATTATATTGCTTTATACATAAACTTCAAATAAGAAATACTTTTTGAGGTTATAAAAAACAATAAAAAATTAAAATTGAGTAAGACTACATTGACTTTTCATTCAAATTAGTCGTTTGCACTGAGTACGAAATCATAGGATCAAATTCTAATTCCACCAAAAAAAGAGAAGGCTCGAGAAATGAGAGCATCATATCTCTTGTATAGATTTGTGTTTTCGTTATAAAAAATATATATATTGTGTTTTACAATAACAACTACCAAACATTCATTATTCATGTCTTGTACGGGTATTTTTAAATTCAAGTAAAGTTAAAAAAATATATATAAAATAAAAAATATTTAAGAAAAAATACAAAATTATAAGGGAATATATATGATTAATTTGAAGTAAAATACAAAATTATTAGTGAAAAACAAAAATATCATAACTATATAAATATATATTAAAAATATTTAAAATTATAAAGAAAATATGCGTAATTAATTTGAAAAAACTTAAATTTAAAATTTGAAAAAGAGAAGTTAAGAATTACGTATGTCATTTTCTTAAGTAGAGTAGGTTAAGAGATTAAGGCTTTATTTGATTTTAGTTCTACAAAACATTTTTCTATTTCAAGAACTAAAACACAAAACAAATCTTGTTTGGGAATTGGGATCCTATTTTTTATAGGATTGTTTTGACAATTTATTCTCCATATATTTAATAGAAAAGAACACAATTTAAATATTTTTGTTTTCAATTTTCATGGATTTCGCTGTTGGAGAAAATTGGAGCATGTTAAATGAGAAATATAAAATCCATTTTCTATTTTCACTTCAATTCATCGCTCACTACCACCACCACACCACACCACCACGGTGTTACTGAAATATTCTCATAACAAAATTCATCAAACATATTGTTTTGATATTTTTATTCTGTAAAGTAATTTTAAAAAACAAAAACAAAGTCCAACACTTCCTAGGTCATTCTAAAAAAATTTATTCTAGTTTAATGTATATTAGTGGGTTGCTTATTCATTAATTTAGATATTACACAGACTACCAAAATAAGTAATTTAGATATAATACACAATCTCATTTGAAATTTGAAAATATTCTCCCTAAAAGTTAAGGGAATTGAAGTTTGAAAACAAATAAAAATAAATAAATAGGGAGTAAGTCATAAATAAGGAATCTAAACATTATTACAATTAGGATTCCAAGTAATTAACGTAAGAGGATTAGAATAATATTAAAAAAACAAAAAACGAGATTTTTTCAACAATAAAGTAGCTTATCTGATTGGGGAATTGAAGGGGAGGGGAAAGGAAGAGAGATTATTTGTGAAAAAAAATTAATTTCATACTCACAAAAGATGTCTTCATGATTTGTACTTTGTGATTAAGGCAATTTTTTTTTATTAATTGAATATGGGTGATGTGAGAGTCAACTTGTCCCCACCTTAAATAAACCTAAAGTGCTTATAGGAATGTCTATAAAAAAAAGAAGTGCTCATGGGAAGAATGTTCCTGACTCAAGTTCATATGCTCTTTAAATAAAGGAAATATTAATTTCATAAAATCATTAAAAATATCTCAGATGTTTACACTAATGAACTATTTATAGACCCAACAAGCCAAACACCCTAACAAAATACTCTGCTAAATCAACAGGCTAAACTAGCTTGCTTTAGCTGGTAATTTTCATTTTCATTTACTAGAATCATCTTAGAGGCTAAAAAAATTGGTAGAAAAAAATTAGGCCTAGTTACTTTTTCAATGTTGTTGAACGGAGGTGGCAAGTTGAGATCTCAAGAAAATAAATAGCTTCAACCTACTACCCCATTCAGCTGCATTTTATAATTTCCCTACACTAACTGCTGCGATGTCCGCTAACATTACCGGAATATATCATTAGCTTTTCACCAATTGCCCTTTTTTTTCCTACCCTCTTTATGTACAGACTGAAAAAGCAAGAAACCGAAATGGATAAAAATGTATAGCAAAAAGTTTCCCCCACTTCTATATAGCTATGCAAGAACATGTCGCCGGAAGTTCTAGCAAATATGGAGTCTCACACATTCATAGACAAAGCTTGGGCATGTTCCTGATCAGCATTATGACTATTGTTTCCGAGGGCTACACCATTACTTAGTTCCTCTTCTCTCATTCCATCTCCAACTCGCTGCGACTGACTGCTTGATGAATCTGTAGCAGCAGATTTCAACATACACCGCTGTCTGATATACCTTTCAGTAGCATCATCGAGCACCTTCACCATGCTACCGGAATCAGAACTAGGTGATAACTCTTCCTCTCGCTCTGGCTGGATATTGAGGTCAATTTGGCCTTTGAATGGCAAGGCAGATAATTTTATCCGTTTGGGATTATCATCAGAACCATCAATGCCCTCCCGGTTCTGGTTTGGGATATTATCTCCCGTGTTATTACAAGCCAGTGAATCATCATCAATCAAAATTTCAGATGAAGGTAACAGCTGCTGCTCCTTTTTCCGTGTTGTCTCTGCCTCTCTTTCTGATTGTTTCTTCTCACGCCGTAACATTAGGGTACGAAAACGGCGCTTCACTGTTAAGCATACATTACAAGTGCATGTCTGCTTATGCTTGGGGCCCTTCCCACTTGGAGGCTGAATGCAAACAATGCAAGAGCAGCCAGGTCTATGCCGTGGGTGTTTCGTTGTGGCCTGGACAGAAGCCGGGAGTGCCTCACACTCTCCCGAGATAGCTAGGTCTGCAAGTGTGTCAAGTCCTTCTAAAGCCTCAACATTATCAGGATCCTGCTTGGCAGCCTTCATTTTCTTGGAAACAGCTGCCAAAGAAATGCATTTAATGTAGTTGTTACTATACCCTAGTTTAGAAATTCATTATATTAAATACTATATCATTGAGGACGAGTCTTGGAGCAGCGGTAAGATTGCTCCTTATGAATAGAAGATCATGGATTCAAGTTTGAAAGTAGCCTTTTTGTAAAAAAATATGAGTAAGATTGTGTACAATCAACCCTCACCCCAAGCCTTGCAAGACGGGGAGCCTTATGCACCAGGGTTTGCCCTTTTTAACTACTACATCATTAGAGACAAGGAATCCAATACACTGTTTTAAGAAGGAAAAAAACAATTCAAACCTGCATTACGAGAGGGTAGCAGATTCTCAAGCTGTTCGCCGGTCAGCTCTTGTGGTGCTGAACACGAAGATCTGGTAGCATGAAGGATTCAAAGAATAAAGTCATTCACTAATGTATTGGTTGGTTACATATTCATATAGAATTACAATACGGTGAACAAGTTGAAACGTGAGAATGAATCTAAACATGATGATGCATGGTTTCATAAAATTTTCCAGCTCCTATCTTCCCGGTTTCCATTTTCTTTCCCACAAACCACATAGTAGGTGTAGAAGGGTATGCTAAGTAAAGAAAGTATAAAAAATATAGTAAATGTGACAAGAATCCAACTAAAAACAAAAACCAAAACACAAAAAAACAGAATAAACAAAGTTAGGTTCCTATCAAGCATTCTGTACGTTGGCATAAAATATTGGTGCTGGACACCTATGTATGTAATGCTTATCTTAGCATCTGATCTGATGTCAAAAGAATCCAAAATAAAGCAAGACAGACATGGATATACCACTTCTAAATTATGAGAGTAAATAGTCTGGATATATCTTAAATAATGAAACATTCTCTCATCGCACATCACGGTTGGACCAAAACTGCATGTGAAAACTACGAGAATGTATCACTCTTGTACCTTTCCAGGTCCCATGAATTATCAGAACATGTCCATTTTGATGGAAGAAGTGCACTTGCTGGTAATTTGCGCCACTTAAGACAAGATTCGCATTGAGCCCACTGGATCTTTTCACTGGCACAAATAAAGCTCATTACTGGCAATTGATATACTTGGTTAAATGAACAGAATAAATTACCCAGGATAAATAAGTCAATTAAATTGTAGAAAAAAAGTATAAAATGTCATTTTTAGGTGTTAACTGATAACAAACGCACAACAATAGCATACACACATAATATCCCTTCAATGCTTGTCTTCAGGTAATAGAAAGCATTACAAATTCATAATACCACATGTCATCATCAAAACAACAAAAATTAAAAATATCAATTTTCCTTGACTTCTGTTAACCATGCTATTCATACAACAGATCATCATTCTACAAACTCTCAAAACTATGCCGAAGATATTTCAATGGATCTAATCACAGATAAGTGATGGAAGGATAAGTGATTTACCCCACATTACCAGTGGTGAAAATGGTTGGCTTCCCAAGCACAGGAGCATCCTGTTAAAGAAATCTCAGCATAAGGGATTCCACAATGCATAACAATTCCCAAATCTTTCAGTGGAATAAAGCAAAAAGACAACAAAGATACACACTATGATCATCAATCCAACATTATAAGCACCAATCTAGTGACTTTAGCCTCTCAATTAAAGATGTATTTATCTTGAAGGGCTACCAGAGCAAAGGGAAGAAGAAAGGTTTAGGAATGTGACGATCAAGCAACTTGCAACTAGAATATACAAATAATAATGCAATTTCCTACTTGATAAAAAACCGTAAAGAATATATGAACAAGAAAACACATGAAATGTCACATTATGTAATAGTTCAACTAATGTCAGTTGAGGATAATAAATGGTACTCAAATACACCCATTAACTCTCTTCCATTCCCCTTATATCCCGGTACTTTGAGCCTGAGACTTTGTAGTTTCAATTGTATTTGAAGTTTCAAATACATACATTACTTGGAAGTCTTACAACTACATATTATAGATTGGTCACACTTCACCTAACCAAATCAACATCATGGATCAATTGTATTGCCTGCATCATGGCCAAAGTAGAAATGTCATTTGAGAAAGCATATCAATGCTCATTATCGGTGATCACCACCAAAGAAAGGTTCAACTTGTCCTTGCATACACTAAAAGGATTAATGTAACCTTGGTTTAGGACCATTTTCCTAGATTCTTCCTCAATAACTGGAAATGGGTTTTTCATGATACAACTTCACATGTTAACAATATCTGTGGTCCTTTAAAGGACCAACATATCATGCTGTTACAAGAAATTTGCCTGCCAGTGTTTGTCACAAAAACTATACCACTTGTTTTATTCGAGCATTGTTGTGCTCTATCAGAAATTCTTAGGAATATCCAACCAAATGAACATCTTTTAACCTTATATAGCTTCAGAATATCATGTCACTAAAAAGTATAACATTAACAGTTTGAATCATTTCTGATGTGAAGAAAGAATAAAGGTACCTCATATTCCTCAAATTCAAAACCTTCAATCACCACAATGCTGGGAACATGGTTAGGTGGGGGACGGAGCAGGCCTTGAGCTTCTTGCCATGTAATCTTCAGCTCTATTAGGTCCTCATTTTCCATTTTTAGAGGTTTACTCTTTGAACCCAAAATGCTGCTCTTTCTCTTTCTAGAGATTGAAGATTTGTTCCCCAGTGCTTCTTTTGCTATGTAGCCAGACTTATCCACTTTAGACAATGAATTAGGATCAGCCAGCTCAACCTACATAACAGATTGAAATCAAGTGAGAATATCTTAAATGATGAATATTTGCAGTTCCAGTGCCATTAGTTTTGTGATACTAACTTCAAGCGCAGAGAATCCATTTCCAGACTTATTTGTTTCATTGTCCTGCAAACAGGAAATATACAAACAATAGATGTAAATTTTCATTTGAAACATCCAAAATTTCAGCAAACTATATATAAATGGATGGACGTATAATATACAAAACATGCAACTGCATAAATAAGCAATGATTTATTAAATTGATGGATTATCATCTATTACAAAATCTCCACAACTAGATGATTAGTCATGGTAAGCTAAGCTGAATCTGGACAATATAATTTGAAGTCAGAAACTACACTAGGGCATCATAGAACCTTCATCCTATATTGAAAAATTCTCTGTACAGGCGAATGCTGATTCGTTATGTATAACACCTAATTGATTTCATATGTATAGCTTTCCTTGCAAGCATCCAGCTAGAGTTTGACCTAAGCCAGCTTCAATAAACCATATAATCTACACTCAAAACTAGTTTGGCAAATGGATGGATAGGATGAGTTTTGCTAGATCAAAATGGATTAAAAAAAAATAAGCCATTAATTTATTTAGAATCTTTTAAAAAATTGTTCAAATCATCCAACCTATCTGTGACTCATTTTGATGGATGGATATCCAACCCATTCAACATCAATATCAACATCACCTTTATCCCAAATTAATTGGGGTCGGTGGTAGATGAACCCACATGAAAGATGTAAAACGGTTGAAAAAATAAAAAATAAAAAAAATAATAATAATAAAAATAAAAAAAAATAATAATAAAAATAATATATATATATATATATATGTATATATAAATAAATAAAAGTAAAAAAGAAAGGGACAAGAAGAAGTGGGGGAAATGAAGGGGAAAAGGACTAAAAAGGGACCATATATCCAACCAATGCACCACCCCAAAAGTTAGCTCAAAGGGTGGGACTGCCCAAGACCTTATAAACTCCACATTAATTGCCCATACAATCAATGTGACACTCCAAGTCCCATACCATGCAAATAACACCCAACATTCCACCACTCTCCACGTGATGGATGCTCTAATACCATTTGATGAGATCTTGGAATGCACCACCCCAAAAGCTAGCTCAAAGGGTAGGAATACCCAAGGCCTTATAAACCCCACTTTAATTGCCCATACAACCAATGTGGGACTCCAAGTCCCATACCTTGCAAATAGAACCCAACAGCACCCTTCCCCCTCGCCCTGTAAATCAACTCCCTCCTCCACCCTTGCTCATCCACTACATAATTTCCCTTGCTCTCTCTAAAACCTCCATCCCATTCCCTTCAGATATATACAAGGGAATTGGTGGTCCTAAACCTTTGAAGGTTTATACTAGAACGAATAATGTGTAGTTACTATGTTGTAATAATGTGATGGAGTTGCACACATTTTATGTTAGTTATAGGAAGGTATGGGTAGTTTAGAAAATACGGGCAGTTTAGGACAACGCTTAGGACAGTTTCCATATTGTAATAAGAGGATAAATTAATCCTGAGTTAGAAACGCAATCAGTTATTGGTTTATGTAAGGGTAGTTAGTGAAGGACGGTGCTACTTGGAGAGGTCTAACCACTTGTGTTGTATGTGAATTTCTTCTGTTAAATATATGGATGTGTTGCAGTATTTAACTTCAGTTATGTGTTAATTGAAGTGAAGGAAATTAGGAACAGAACACCTTCACTTTTTCTCTTTGACTCTCTCTCAAGTTCAGGGAAAAAAAAGAAGCAGCAGCAGAACTGAACAAGAACCAACATAGATGCTTGCTCTTCAGAGAAGCTAGAGGTCTTATTGGCTGAAGATTTTCTTAGCCTTGATGTGGTGGTGTTTGTTTCCACAGAAAAAAAAGCTCAGAGACAAAAAAATATATGATAGAGAGTGAGAGAGAAATAATTTCTATAGGGCATAAAGTTGAAGAAAAATATAAAAATATTTAAGAAAAAAGGTTTAATGTGGTGCTGTGAAAGTTCAATTTGATTATTGGATATCCAATAAGAATTTTGATTGATTCATTAACCATCCATTTATAATAACTGACCCAATCCATTGAATCTATTATTGTAACGGGATGGATTCTATTGGATTTAGATATGGATTGACTGGATGAATAATGGATTAATGGATCTAACTTCCACACCTAATTAAAACATATAATTACACAACCACTACAACAAGCCTTAACCACTAGGAGGGCATATAAGAAAGTACAGTTCAAGAGGAGGCGTATAAATTCCACAGTTCAAAAAATTATACATTATACTTGTTAAAGGCCATACCTGATCAGATGGGGTAGCACCTGAAACTTTTCGAAACCCCATAACCAATCTCCCTTCTGGCTCCAACCGACTAAACGTTACTGAAAAATAATTTCAGCTCAGCCACAAAACAAGAACTCAGAATGATAATACACTTAATGACAGTGCGATGGTAAAACACAGAAGAGTAATGAGAAAAAAAGACAAGCACATAACACAGCAAATTCAACAGGTATTAACAAAAGCAAGACCTAAATACAAGCAGATAAATCTATAATACCTAAATACAAGCATGGGATATGCCTTGGTTTTTGTTGTAAAAACAAATGAATAATATGAAAAGTGTTATATCGAGCAATTTTTAACACCAAACATATTGTATATTGTAGAAAACAAAAATCATCTCAATAAATAAAATAGCATCAAGTTCATATGTGGAAGTACTCCAAAGCAGACTGGACAACAAGGAAGGTTCGTGAAAATCTGACACATGAAAAAAGCAAGGTACCGCTTAGGAGTGAACCAAGAAGAATACTCCGTATATTCCAACACATTAATTGCCTTCAGTACCTGTGTCACCAGCTTGCAACTGCATGGACTGTATGCAGGGAGTGACACCCTCTAAAACATACATTCTGCTGTTATTGTTGGGCCAGAAGCGAAACTGAAATATCCATTCCTTTCCTTTTGCATCAAGGATTTTGAGCGGCAGACCTTCAGGCTGATAAATTTTAGGGAAGTGGGCCTGTCTCATGCAGCAGAATATCAAATTATACATTACATTAAACACTCAAAGACAAAATAAGATGGCTATGCCAAATAAACCAGAATATATTGTTAATGCCCAGAAGCAATCCCATAATTGCACATAAAAAACCAAAATAATACAGTGAGGGTTTCTACTCTTCATATATTAAACTGCACTTAAAACAAAAATAAATAGCTTTAGAGACAAGAAATTGCACAAACTAGACATGGTCCATTAAGCCACTGTAAAGGTTATAATTATTGAATTAGGATAGGAAGATTCAAGGTAAAATAGTGTGTTTAATCAGCCCAAGCAGGTAGGTATTATACTATATAGACCATTAATTACAAGAGAAACTAATAAGCACACATATAATGAGTAATAACTAATTCTACTGGATGCATGTGCTTTGTTGTGAATATTGTAAATAGAGTGGAAAACTGTGGGGGATGTAGTTCCACATTGATTATTATTATTATGTAATTATTATATCCAGTAATATAATAAGAGCCTTTGCTATGTAATTGAGACACAGATTTCAACATGCACTTCAGTTCTTTTCTGGTTTCTTGACATTCTTTCTGGTGTCTATCCTTAGTTCGTCATTATTTTGGCAACTATTCATCTATGGTCCCAAATGCTGCTGCATGCCACCAAGTTATATCTTTTTAGTTTATTTTATTTTCATATGTTTAAGTGTAACAAGCTCAGAACTTAGAGTCCGTTTGGATGGGCTTGTAAAAAGATGACATTTTATGCCTTGCTTATTTTAGAAGTGTTTTTTACAAAACCTAAAGCTATTTAGATTTTTTTTTAAATATTTGGCTTCTGACTTTTGCTTTTTTTAGAAGCTAAATTTTTTGGGACATCGACCAAAATGTCACACTATTCACAAAAAGTTACCTGAATTCCACGGACCGAATTTTTTTTTTTTTCAAAATGCCATATCACCTAACACGTTACAACATCTGGCGAGTTAAGTGTGGACACGTGGCAGCAAGTTCATGGCCACGTAAGCAGCTGCACAGTGCAGTGAGATTACGTGGCAGACAGCGTGTCAAACTCGCTATGCTGCGTAGCATATTACGTGTCAGCTTTTCTGACACGTGGCCATACATGCTGTGCTGCATTGCATATTATGTGTAAGTAGCCCAGCAGTCCAGCATTTTTGATCTAAAAAATTCACCATTTCCCTTCCATTTCTTGCATCATTGTGGTCTAATAAATTATAGGATAATTTTAATTATCGAATTTTATATTTTGAAATAAAATGATTTAAGGAAAATTAATATTGGTTTGAATTTTTTATTTTTTTTTGGTAAATTGGTTTGAATATTTTAGTTTTAAATAACTTATGTTAAAATAATTTAATTTAGGACCGTAAATTTAGTTTAATTTATGTGTGTTAATTAATTTAATTTAATATAGGAGTGTTAATTAATTTAAGTTAGTTTATGTTAAGTTAAATTATTTTTAAATGTTAAGTAATTTAATTTAATTTAGGAGTGTTAATGAATTAAATAAAATTTATGTTTGTTAATTAATTTAGTTTATTATATTTTTATTAATTTAAATAACTTTAGAACTATTAATTAATTATTTTTAGAATTATTAATTAATTTCATTTAATTTAGTTTATGTTAAGTTAAAAAAATTAACTATTAAGTAATTTAATTTAATTTAGGATTGTTAATGAATTAAATTTAATTTATGTCTGTTAATTAATTTAGTTTAATTTATTTTTATTAATTTAATTTTTTTTTTATAACAATTAATTTAAATTATTTTAGAACTGTTAATTAATTATTTTTAGGAGTGGTGAATTTATTAGACTAAAAATGCTACTTACACGTAATATGCTATGCAGCACAGCATGTATGGCCACGTGTGAGAAAAGCTGACACATAAAGTGCTATGCAGCATAGCGAGTTTGACACATCTCAGACACGTAACATGCCAAGCTGCATAGCGAGTTTGACACGTTGTCTGCCACGTAATATCGCTGCACTGTGCAGCGGCGTGGCCATAAACCTGCTGCCACGTGTCCACACCTAACTCGCCGGGTGTTGTAGCGAGTTAGGTGACATGGCATTTTGGAAAATAATTTCCAGTGTGTGGCATTCATGTAATTTGTTGTGATAGTGTGGCATTTTAATCGTCGTCCCAAATTTTTTAGCTTTCAAAAAAGCAGGTTTTTTTGGCTTTTTTGTGACTTCTACTTTTATTTTTAAAGCAGACATCCAATAGAAGAACTTTGTAGTAAAAGTGATTTTTCCCCCCAAAAAAACAGCTTTTGACTAAAAAAAACTCATCCAAACGGGCCCATAGTAAGCTTTAGCTTGAGGAAAAGTGTTAGGATACCTAGAAAAAAACTCATAGTACAATAAGAATATTTTAAAATATCTTAGATCGTATTTTAGGAATGGTTTCCATATTTCACGATTTGTATCCATGTTTAATTAAGATCAGGAGTCTAGTATCACTATAAATAGGAGTTAGTGCTTTATCTTTAATTTCACCATCATTATACCCAAGAGAATATTATTCAGTATGTTCATTTTCTCTTCTCTCCTTCCTTACCTAAACCTCCATAATTTCAACAAACATTATGCATCCACATAAGTTATATTCAATGCAAAAAAGATTTTTTTTTTCATTAATAATAGTTCAAAAAAGGGAATCTCATGACTAACCTCGGCACATTTTTTTGGTAGCACTAAACGCCCAATTCGCCCAGCATCACTAGCACTCAAGGTTTTTTGAAACAATGGAGTAATGGCAGAATTAGAACTTGTATGAAGTTAAGGGATATTACCTTTCATCTATAATTTTAGACACAACAGAAAAGGAAGCACATTAAAAATATCAAGAAAATCATGACCATGATTCATAATTTGAAGGATACTCAATAGATATTTTCTGTAGCTCCAGGTCAGTACACCTGGGCCAGTATCGTGGTAGTAACTGGTTTCTTCCTCGGTCATCTACTCGAGGTCGTCCATTGTGAACCTGAGTTTCACCTAATGAGTCAAGTGCTAAATGAACAGGGCCACTAAATTGTTTTCCTGGAGGAGGTGGATGATTTTGTTGTAGATGATTTCCAGTTACCCCAATTTGACCATTTCTTTCATTTGGACAAGTGTAAGGTATAGACAAACCAAATGCTTGTGGAGATGAATCTTCCTTCAGAGAAGGAGACTGCTGGCAAATATTTAAACATGAACTTGATTTGTCTTCATTCCTCATTCCTGCAATATAATAAAGAATCAAGTCATGAAGCTATCTCCATGTTATTAAGAGACTCCTTCATCTCCCACCTGATAACAGAAAAATGTGCAAATAGAAGATCAAAGCCATAATTACCATTCATAAGCATCATTTCCCGTGAACCAAGCTTAGTGCTCCAATTAGATATTCCAGACAAATCCTCATTTTTCTTTTCCAGGGAAGAGACAGGTAACCTTTCATTGCCATAAATTTTGTCAACTTTATTTGATAATTCAACTAGAGAGGACACATCCGGATACATGTCAGATGAAGAAACTGAATTGAGTAGACTGGGTGCTTCCTTCCATGGTACAGGACCAGATCTAAGTAATTGATTCCAACTTTTTGCAGGCAGGTCTCTATGTCTATCAGACAAACGATTTTGAAAGGAAAAAGATTGTGGCCATGGCCGGATCGACGACTGACACAAATAACGGAATATAATGAATAAGGTAACCGTGCAAACAATGTTGCATACAAACAGACTATGATAATGAAATACTGTCCAACCATCAATTCATAACCATGAGTTGGAGCTCAATTGCTCATCATGAAATTTATGATTAAGAGATATAAGCCAAAAATAGCAACACAATAATAATTTCCAGATAAGATATTTTTAGCTTAGGATAACCTCGGGGAAACACAAAAGCAAGCCCAGACTAGATCGGAATTCAGAGAGTTAGACATCACACCACAAAAAAATAAAATAAAGTACTAATAATAATAATAATAATAAAAGGTAAAAGGGAGGGTAAAGAGGGAGAAAAAAGTTCAAATTTAATGCAAAAGGGTGTTGAAAAGTATTATTTTCAGGAATTTATACAACCAAAGATTTGGATACATTTGAATTTCTTGACAACATGTAAATCCAGAATTTAATCAAAAGAGCAGGGAAGGAAAATTAAAATAATAATTTAAAACAGTAACAAATGCAACACTCATCATAATTGATTTCAATGAATTTTTTATTTTTTATTTTTTTTGCCAGATAGAGAGAAGAATTTCCAACTTCAACATGTTTTGATTTTGTAGCATAGACCTCAAATGAATTGGTTAATATCCCCTTTCTTTCTGATTAACCGTCAAGGATCATGGAGCTTTTGGTTTCACAATAGAAGAATCTTTTTCTCTAGTCTCCATTCACAATAAGATGGAAACTTCTGCAGTTTATTTCACCAGAAAAGATGTAAAAGGGATGCACATCATCCACATGATGATTCATGCTAGAAAAGTCAAATATGTAGGCCCAAAAATAAAGGGGGAAATCGTGATAAAAATAAGATACACTTGGGCCAGAAAAGAAAAACCTGCGCTCAAAGGAGAAAAGAAAATATTTTTCTCTGTATTGAGCACAGGTTTTTGTCAGTAAAAAAAGTATACATGTGATGTTTTTTGAAATGTATCAATAAACTAGACCCGTGCTTCCAGTTGTTTCATGCAATAAATAAACTTGAACACTTAATAAATCTGTCGGAGAGGATTCACACCTCTTCCAATAGGGGGGGAAAATGTCCTCACAATTTATAGAGAAACCTACCAAAATACTATGTTCCCTTGCACATCCACTGCATTCAATTCCTCCAGGATCCAACAGCATAAAGGAATTATCTGAGACAATACATCCACAATGAATCCTCTGCAAAGAAAGAATCATCATCAGTTAAAACTAAATAATGCAAACACAGCCTGGGGATCCTATGTAAATTTATTTGGCATCTAAGGTAGTACCATACATAAAGCACTTTAAGCAATTACAAAAAAACTATTTGGCTCACCTTCCTACAAGTCTCACAATTCCTCCAACCAGAAGCATTCAGGTGAAAAGTTTCGCAAAATCTTCCCTCTTCAAAAGCAGTACTAAGTATCACAGCAGCAACCAGATTTTACAAAAAGAAATAGTATATATGCATAATATATGAAAACAATAATACAACTAAAAATGAGATAAGCAATGGGAATAATTGTTAAAATATGTCCAAATAAATTCTTGATTAATAGATGAATTAGTGAGTACAAACATTCAAAAGGTAATTATTTATTTTTTCTTTCCTTCATAAGCAAACAATGAAAAATATTTATGCAATCAGTTAGATCAACATGTGTTACCTAACCTGATAAGAGATAAGAAATACACTTATGCAATGATGACAAATTCTTTTTGACCAAAGAACACATAGAAATCCCAGCCATCACTGGATGGAAGAAATCAAGTGTGGTCAGCCCAGCAAAGGAAAGAATGTAATAACCGGGGAAGAGGTACAGAGGTTGCCAGAGAAGAGAGAACTCTGTCGCCAGTGAACTCATAGGAACCGGATCTTTTCGGATACAAAGTGTAATAGGAAAAAGAATGGGGTTTAGTGTAATCCATGATCAGAAATGTAAAGATATCACGGAACTTTATAATAGCAAAGTTAATATAGAGCATATGGCGCACATAGCATGGCACAAAGGCAGGTTGCATGTGATATGGTGCTATAGCTCTCCCATTTCAAAAAACTCCCAGTTACCTTCCGTTCCCTCTTACTTCATTATCCTCCATCCAAACATAGCTTAAAGAGTAAAACATCTCCCAAGAAAAATTAGGAAAAGACAAACTCCCAAAAGTGTAGAGAACCAAAAAGAAAAAAGAAAAGAAAAAAACTAATTAAAAGGCCCCTTGGTCCCCCTTTTAAAGGAGATCTCGGAGACATTGTATTAAAGTTTTAACAAAAACTGAGACACAATGGAACTAAAATAAATTAGCAATCGCATACCAAAAATAAATAAATTAGCAATCGTTAATCACATATTCTCATTCCAGACTTTTTTACATTAGAAAAAAGTAAAATAGGTTTAATGAATGAGAGACGGTTAACTCCACTCCACCCAGGCTAATGTTGCGTAACCAACACTATTGGAATCAAAGAGAGAGAGAGAGAGAGAGACCCACCGGGCATTTAATTCAAAATTTTCTCTATGTCGCTTAAAACTAATCCCCAATTCATAGCATAATTCCAAAACACCATATAACACAGCTAAATTCCAAAACAAGAAGCTAAAGCAGTAAACTTTACACAAATTTTGCAGAAGCAACACCAAAACCAAGAAACCTCAGCCAATAGAAATCACGTAACATAACACAACAACATGATGGAACTCGCTGCAAGGTAAAGTAAAAAAAAAATGCCAAGCTCGAGAAACCTAGAAACGGCATAAAAAGAAAGAAAGAAAAGAAATTGAAATTGAAAGAAAACGCCGTTACAAGTCAACAAAATAGTGCGAAATCAGTTACCCGCATCGATCGCAAAGCTCGGCTCGTTCTCCGGAACGAAGTTTCCAACCTTGTTTAGGTCTTTCGGACTTGAATTCTTTGCAGTCAGGGTTGTAGCAGAGCTTGAACGACGAGGAAGAAGAAGACGAAGCAGAAGCCATTGAAACTTCTCAATAAAAATCAAACGAACAATAAAACCCTAAGGAATCCGCAGCAGCACGATGATGCTTCTGCAAAACGCGAAAGCTCGAACGGTTGGTGCGGCCTGATCTGTAATCATAGGTGTGAATGTGTGTGTGAGAGAGATATAGACACACAGAGAGAGAGAGAGAATAGAGTAATAGAGCGATTGTTTGTAGTAGTAACGTTAAAGTGAGAGAAAGTGCGTGCGTGCTTGCGTTTTAAAACACAAAACAAAACGGTTTCGTTGGGCTTTTATTTGCCTTTATGCTATTGGTGGGAACTTTATTCGCAATATCCGGCGTCGTCGTCGTTTTTTTCTTCCCTTTCTAAACCATGTTTCTCGCTTCATCCGAATTTCATTCCATATCTTCAAATGATAAATTACTTATTTTTTATATAAAAACAGAAATCACACCAAAGTTTTGTCATTAATTTATTTGTATTTATTGGCTTACTATCTAATAAATTAAAATTATGAGATATAAATAGGATTAACAAATCAACCACAAAATTGAGAGTATAATCCGGACCCAATTTTAAAACATTAAATATATTTTTTAAAATATTATTCATCAATTAATAGATTATTTATTGATTCCTAACTTTTTCCGTTACAATGTTGATTAATAATTTGAAGGATTAACGTTTCTACTGTTAAAATATATATTGTAATCCCAAAACAATTAAAACAGCATTATTTTTTTATTTGAGAAAAAATATAAGATATTCTAATAAAATTTATAATAAATTAGGAAGGGAAGGGTTATATTTACAACCTATTTTCGTTTACATCCTCTTATAACCATATCTTAACCTTGATATCCGTCAATCAACTGTTAAGATTTTCGGAAATCAAATTTATTAATTAATTATTAATTCACACTAAATAACAACCGTTAATTGATGGAAATCAACGGTTAAGATATGGTTGTAAGAGTTTGTAAATTATTTGGGTTGTAAATATAGAGGAGGGATATTCTTACTACCAAAATCTTCTATTACCAACTCACTACCTATCTAATCACCATTGGATCAACATTTTCTCTCTTTTCAAAAACTTTTTAACATTCTCTCTCTTTGATTCAATGGTGATTAGATAAGTAATAAGTTAGTAGTAGAAAAATTTGGTAATAAGAATATCATTCATGTAAATATAATCCCTCCCAAATAGGAAAGTATAATTTTTAAAATATCTTGAATTTTTTTCCTAAATTTGAAAATCTCAAATTGATTAAGGGTTTTAATTTGAAAGGATATTGACCGAATGGCAGAACCATGTTCTGTGTAGGGGGCTCTTGCTGCGGCTTATATTTAAAAATTAATCGGCTTATATTTAAAAATTCAAAATCTTTTTAACATTCACTCTCTTTGATTCAATGGTGATTAGATAGATAGTAAGTTGATAGTAAAAAATTTTGGTAATAAGAATATCCTCCCTAAATAATTGTGACTAATTTTTTAAATAAAGATTAATATTAAATTTCTTCTAAACTTTTTATTAATTCTAGTTCAATGAATACGATGGCTCTTGTATTTCAGGAGTGAGAGAGTAAACATGCATTGGCATGGTTGTAATTTGAGTGGATTTGACGGGTGCCAGACTAAGAAGACCAATTTGCCCACGTGAAGAGAGAGGAACAACTGAACAAGCGAGTACAACAGAATTTAGCTGACTCGCGAGAGTGGGGGGTGAAATAGAGTTGTTTATGGCGTTAGCCAATGATCGTGCATGGCCCGCGCGGAATCATGCAATCACGTAAGTCTTGACTCGTAAGGCGTACTTGCCTCGTTGGGGTTTGTAAGTACACGCGCACTTTTTTCTGCTTTTTGGAGTTTTGACTATAGTTTTATGAGACAGGATATTTTGAATATCAAAATTTTTCACTACTAATTTACTATCAATCTAATTATTATTGGATCAATGAGAGAGAATGCTAAAAAAATTATGAAGAGAGAGAAAATATTGATGCAATAATGATTAGATAAATAGTAAGTTGATAGTGGAAAATTTTGATAGATAAGAATATCCTAATTTTATTCTTTATGCTTCTACTTTCAACTTTGTTTTGAAGGACGCCTTACTGTTCTTTACTTTTGTAATTCTAGGTAATTAAACTGTATGATCTTTAATTAGGTATTGAAAGTTATCGAGCTTGAATAATTTTCTGATATGCATGTAGAAATATAGATACGAAAGTTGTGTGACGGAGATCACGAGAGATAAGAACAAGAGTTAATTACATTATCTGCAAACTTTCGGAAAAAATGCATGTAAGTTTGTTTGTCTCCTTGTTAGTTGAGAATGTGGTTTGAACTTGATTAGACCGACCTCCTTTTGCAGTATCATGTTTGTGACTTTTGCCAATGAAATATATATAAGCTACAAACAAGTGATTAGATGTAATTAAGATAAACCATTAAAATTGAGAATATAACTTACATCGGTATAATATATATATATATATATATATATATATATATATATATATATCTGCAGTTACTGCAGATAAGTTCTCTGCAATAAGCCCAATACGACGTCATTTTGTGACAGAAATCATGGTGTTTTTTATAATTTTAATTCATTTCAGGGTTATAATAGTTTTTATATTTATAATTTTTTAAGATTTCAATACCAAAACGACGTCATTTTGGAAATAAATGCAGATAACTTATCTGCATTAACTGCAGAAACATTTTTCCCTATATATATATATAAGAAATCATACTCTTATATTACTAGAAAAAGATTATCTTATGTCACTTATTATAACTATGTATTCCGGAAAGTACATAGTTATAATATTAAAGTTATTTTTTCTTTCTTTCTTCGGAGTTGTCGGCTGACAAAGAGAGAGAGAGAGCAAAATAATTTTAATACTATAATTATGTACTCCCCAATGTACATAGTTATAATAGATAACATAAGATAATTTTTTCTAACAATATCAGAAAAAGGGACCATATATATATATATATATATATATATATATATATATATATATATAGGTTGGATCCTTTGACACCGAAATTTGACACCTCATCTGAAAATCGTTAGATCAAAAAAGATCAATGGTTTCACATGCTTACAAATCAGAGTCGTTGATCTTTTTTGATCTAACGGCTCTCAGATGAGGTGTCAAATTTGAAATTTGACACTTGTGTCAAAGGATCCTGCCTTATATATATATATATATATATATATATATATATATATATGACATAGAATCCTTTGACATCGGTGTTAAATTTAAAGTTTAACACCTCATCTGAGAGTCATTAGATCAAAAAAGATCAATGGTGTCACATGCTTACAAATCAGAGTCGTGGGTGTTTTTTTTTATAACGGCTCTTAGATGAGATGTCAAACTTTAAATTTGATACCGGTGTCAAAGGATCCTAACTATATATATATATATATATATATATATATATATATATATATATATATATATATATATATATAGGAAAATGATTTGTTTACAAAATTTTATAAATTATACTATGTTCTCGCGGAAGTATATAGTGTATTTATAAGTTTGTAAATAGAAAGTTTGTAGATATAATACTCCCTATATATATATATGATAAAATCATATTTAAAGTTATTATACATGCAGCAATAACAGGTATATGGTTATAATTCTCCATATTTAATGTTTTTATCTTTGGTTAAGGTTATGATTTATGTTACACTAACATTGTGGCATTTCTTTTTTCTGGGGTGTTCCAATCCATTTGGATGAGACTCCACTTTGTGCCATAGAGCATAAATGTTTTTACTGCTGGCCCCAAATTACTTAGCCTTAAAATCAAATAACTGACCTTTCAGTCATAACAGTTCGCTCCTTAGACACAATCCGCTTACCATTTGTAGCACCCCTTAGGGTTAATTGTGGCAATTTTTAATGATGGTCAATATGTGGTTGATGAGAAAATCGAGATGAAAAAAATTAAGCCAAAACTTATTTTACGCGACTTGTTCTTTGCAACTTAAAGATTTTTTTTAAGTCCCTGCAATTTTCACACACAAGGACAAGTTGACATTAGGGTTGGCAAAACGGTCCAACCCGATCCGGCCCGATCCAATCCGCATAAAACTCGAAAAAAATGAGTCGGGTTAGGGTTGGCTAAAAAAAAAAATGAGACAGAAAATCCAACCCAACCCAAGTCGGGTTAGGGTTGGCTCGCGGGTTGACTCAAAAATATGGCGTGGGTTGGCTCATTTTCATCCTTTTTAAATGACCCTGCAGTATTAATGCATTAACTATGTGGCTTCCATCAGCTTAAACAAAGGCTTTCAAAATGAGAAATAAAAATAAGTACACGTCTTGTCCGTGTGGTGACAATTGTGTGTATGCGAAGGAAATTGAAGAAGAAAGGGAGCATGATCGGGTGTACAAATTCCTTATGGGCCTGGACGATTCTGCATATGGCTCATTACGTTCGCAAATCCTCAATCAGTCACCACTTCCATCAATAAATAAAGTCTATGCAATCCTGACACAAGAAGAAACTCATCGATCTATTACGCGAACTCAGAATGTTCGTGTTGATGAAATAGGCTGCGCAACACAGCTGGTCGCACCTGTCAAAGACAAGTTCTTTGAACGCCCTCCATGCATTCACTGCGGAAAGAATAATCATGAAGCCTCTCAATGTTGGCAGGCTTTTGGTTATCTTGGACGTGTTGTTGGCAGTGGTGTTGGAAGGGGACGAGGACATGGTCGATTTGATGGTGATGAAAACAACCAAAATAGCGGTTTGTTCTGGTGATAATAGGAACAGCCAACGTGGAGTTTTTCAAGAAAAACCTTTTGTGGCAAATGCAGCTCAGACGGAGGAACCAGTATCACAAGCCAATGCGTTCTCTGCTCTAACACCTGATGTTGTCACGCATGTGCTCACACTGGTTGATAAACCGCAAAGCTCAACAGATAAACTAACTGGTAATGTTTTACATTATCAATGGCTTGTAGATAACGGTGCATCACGCCATATGACAGGATCGTTGCAGTTGCTGAAAAATATTACAGACATTGCACCTTTGCCCATTGGGTTACCAAATGGTGCTGTTACTCATGCAGTGAAGCAAGGAACCGTTTTGTTAACTCCTTCACTATCTTTATCTCATATCTTATTTGTGCCAAATTTACAGTGCGATTTAATATATGTTCCTCAGCTGGTCCGTCAACAAAATGTTCACATCGTGTTCACTAATAATAGTTGTATATTGCAGGACCGCACGCTGAGGACGGGAGACTGGATTGGGTGATCACAAGGATGATGTGTATGTGTTTCAGCCAAGCCAAGCCAAGCAGCAGCATTAACAGTTCGTTCCAATAACATGCAAGAAGTTTGGCACCGGCGGTTAGGACATGCATCATATGAGGCACTTTCTATGATTAATTTTTCTGGTAGTTTTCATTTTTTCAATGACAATAAGGCTTGTGATGTCTGTTATCGAGTCAAACAACATCGATCTTCTTTTCCATTTAGTGATCAAAAAAGCCATAAAATATTTGATCTAATTCATTGTGACACATGGGGTCCTTACCGTACTTCCTCTTCATCTGGTGCTTATTATTTCTTTACAATAGTTGACGATTTTAGTCGAGCGGTATGGACTTGTTTGATGGGTGATAAGAGTGAAACATATGATTTGCTGCGTAAATTTTTTCTAATGGTGCAAAATCAATTTAATACAACATTGAAAAGGGTTCGATCAGATAATGGAACCGAATTTACTTCTAACAAAATGATTGAGTTATTTACCAAAAATGGAATTCTTCATCATAAGTCATGTGTTCATACGCCACAACAGAATGGCAGAGTAGAAAGGAAACATAGGCATGTCTTGAATGTCTCCCGTGCTCTTTTATTTCAAGCTAATTTGCCAATTAAATTCTGGGGTGAGAGTGTAATGACTGTAGCTCATATTATTAATCGTACACCAACCAGAATTCTTAATGGTAAGACTCCTCATGAGCTTTTGCATGGTTGTGCTGCAGATTATGATCATCTAAGACTTTTCGGTTGTTTGTGTTATGCTGTAAAATAACCAAAACCAACAAACAAATTTAGTGCAAGGGTTCGCATGTGTATATTTGTTGGCTATCCGTTTGGGCAGAAAGGTTGGAGATTGTATGATCTTCAAACAAAGGAATTTTTTGTCTCACGGGATGTAAGCTTTCACGAAAATGAATTTTCATTTGTTGATACAGGTGTAACGCAAGCAATTACTCCATTATTACCTTCTTTTATATCAAACGACTCTCCAGACCTGCTGTTCCCATCACATGCAAATGATTCTGCTCCCGAAGCATTGCTGGTTGATAGGGGGAGTGCACCGAATGCAGAACCAGTTACTGCACTTAGGCATGCAGAACCTGCCAGTGCAGAACCTGTTACTGCACTTGCGCAAGAAAATCCAGCCTCGGTTCAACCTGCTTCTCCTCGCCCTTCACGCACAAGGAAGCCTCCAGCATACTTAAGTGATTACAAGTGCAATTCCATCAAGACACATTCACCACCATCCAGCATCACGTCATCCAACTCCATCTCAGGTGTGCGGTATCCAATCGCCAACTATGTGAACACTAATAAATTTTCTCCAAAACATCGTGTGTTTCTTGCTAGTATTGATGCAGGCAGTGAGCCACGCTCCTTTAAAGAAGCAATGACTCATGATGCATGACAGACAGCAACGGCAAAAGAGATCCACGCTTTAGAAAAAAATTGAACATGGACAATCACTATCTACCTATGGGAAAACACGCTCTTCCATGCAAATGGTTATATAAAATAAAACGTTACAACTTAAATAAGTGAGGCTGTTACTAAACAACATATCAAAACTCCATCCTAAATGCACATAACAGTAAAGTAACAACACGTAACATTAAAGGCTAACAAAAGATAATCAAAGACTATCAGCGTAGATATCCTAATGGAATCTTTTATTCTAACAGTATGTTTGATTGTGTTATGGTTTTTTTTTCTTAAAACTGTTTTGTAAAATAGTTATGAAAACAGTTATTTTCTATTTATTTTTTTTAAAGTTAAAAACCAAAACAGAAAATAAAAACAACTCAGACATGTTCTCTAAATTTGATTCTAAAAACAAAAAAAAAAAATTATAGTTTCCAAAACATTTTTTACAAAACAAGTCTTAACAAACGAGTTTTTTTGTTTTTTCTTGTTTTGAAAACTAAAAAACAGTTTTTAAAAACCACAATCAAACATATTTTAGTTTTGAATTTTTTTACAAATTTGCATCAACAATCAGAACCACTTGCTACAAAGTGAGTAAGATATTGAACCAAATAGAGTCAGCCTAACAATATAAAAATGGTAGAGATGTGTAGATTTTGTCCATTTTTGTATATTATATTTTGTATTTTTTTATAAAATAAAAAAAACTCAACCCGAGAGCTAGCTCATTTAACTCACGGGTTGGCTCATTTTTTCACGACTCGGGTTGGCAGGTCATTTTTGGTAACCCAACCCGGCTCAATTTTTTGCGAGTTACGAGTCAATCCGGCGAGTTGGCTCATTTTTGCCAAACGTAATTGACACCCATATAGCAAAGCAAATGTATACATTCATGTGCTTTAATTTGGATGTGTTTGTAACAGTGTAAGCAGTAACTAATACTTTTTCTTCTTTTTTTGTATATCGTAACTTATACTTCATTTCAAACAAAAGCGTTACCTTGATTGGTTCAATTGAGCTCAACTCAGGAACATTTGGGGATAAATTACTTTGTTGGTTCACTAATAATAGGGCTGGCAATACGGGCCAGCCCGCACCGACCCGCCCCGGCCCGCCTCTGGCCCGCCTAAAATGGGCTGGCCCGCCCCGACCCGTTTTAACAAAATGGGTTGAATTGAGCAACCCGGCCCGTTTTATGAGTGGGTTGGCGGGCTACGGGCCAGCCCGCCTAAAATAAAAAAATAAAAATAATACACAAACAATTAAATTCTGCATAAAAACACATATATTTTTTTTGCATAAAAGCATATAAAAATCTGCATAAAATCCTAATGTACTTATGAAACCAAGAAGATCAGTGTTTAATAATCTACATATAAATATGCATCTTTCAATCCAGGAATAATAATAAAAATTAAAATCATATCAAGGTAAAACAAAATAACAAAACAAGTAACAAAGTGTTGTATGAGCAGTCCACAACAATTCGAAAAAGCCACTTGCATGCAGAGAAATCTAGGGCACGAAGTTACATAACAATTGGGTAACCTAAAAAAAAAAAAAGGGTTTGGCGGGCTAGCCCGCCCCGTGACGGGCCGAGCCCGGCGGGCTGGCGGGCTGGTGGGTTGAAAAACTCAACCCAGCCCGCCCTGTTTGGTGGGCGGGGCGGGCCAGCCCGACGGGCTCAGCCCATTTTGTCATCCCTAACTAATAATGAACTATAAAAAAATTAATTGCAAGTTGAACTTTCGTTTTGGTCGCGGAACTATGTGCTTTTTTTAAAACGAAGAGCAATAGAGAGATAATTTTCTTAAAATATGTGCTTTTAAGCTATTTTTTAGAAGATCAGAGGGCCGAATCCCAGAAGAAAAGAAAAAGGAAAAAAAAAACTATTAGCTACTGCATAAATCAGAAGCTAAAATAACAAACAACTCTGATCGAGCTTCAGAATATATGGTGAAATCTACAGAACACCGAAAAGCCAAATTTGTCATCCAATCCGCACAATGATTACATGAGCGACGTACATGATGAAACTTTGTACTCTAGTCTCTAGCACACTAACTCAACCAACGGAGAATAACCGTGGCATGAAGAGAGTGAAGAAATTAAATTTATAGCATTAATGTTTTCACTTTCAATTATCAGAGAAGGAGTATTTAAATCTGATGCCATTTCTAGCCCCTTAATGATAGCCCATAGTTTAGCTGATAACACATCACAAGATCCAATGCCATATGTAAACCCCAAACACCATTGACCTTGAGAGTCACGTAACACTGCAAGCAGCTTTGCTACCTGATTGTTTAACACAGCCGTCAACGTTAAGCTTCCACCAGCCAATATGAGGAAGTTGCCAAGAATCAACATTTATAACAGTAGTGTGTTGAATGGGTTGAGTAACAATCGAAACACTCATAATTTCATCAATGTAGTTGGTAATTGCAAAAGTAGGTTGTGATGGGCAAGGGGAATCAATGGAATGCACAACATTATTCCTCAATTTCCACAAAACCAACAAGAGACCATAAATTTTTTTTATAATTATCAAATAACTTTTAGCTTTTTTTAAGCTCTATTTTTTAACTTTAGCTTATAAATAGCTTCTACTTTAAAAAAGAGAGGATCCAACTAAACTCTAAATAATGTGATCTGCTATACTTTTTAATATGTTTATGTGTTTTTTTTTTAAATTGTAGAGAAAGATAGTTTTATTGAAATATGTGCTTTTAAGTTAAACATTTTATGTAATTACCAAACAGTTTTTAGCTTTTTTAACTTTATCTTATAAATAGCTTCTAGTTTAAAAAAGAGAATTCAAACAGACCCTAAATAATGCGATCTGCTATAGTTTTAAAAAAATCTGCTCATATGTATATAAAAAACTGCTAGTTTCTATTATTTTCAGATGAGATAGGAATAAAGTAATATATAAGGGTCTGTTTGATGTGATGTATAAAATTTGATAGTATAAGCTCATACTATATGTTATGACATTTTTAGTTGTTTGGTGTGACCATCGTATAATATAAACTTATACAACAGGATCTCTTTATACATCAAAATGATGTATAACTTAATCAGGTATAGGAGGGTAAGATTAAGCCTGATAAGGGGTTGATGTATTAACCAATGCAATTCTTAAGAATTAATATATTATTTTAATATACTAATTTTAAAATAATATATTAAATAAAATATATAATTTTTTAAAATAATGGAGATTTTTATTTTTATAAAAATTAATTTTTTTTTTGGACACACTGAGCTACCGGTTTCTATAAAAAATAATAATATCATCTGATATATTTAGAAGAATTATATAAACTCATTATTAAAAGGTAATTTTGTCAAAAATATTTATTTTTATCCTATATATCTAGTATTATACGGTGCATTATCAAACATTAGATGATATTATCTTATACAATATATTATCTTATACAATAGCATGTCAAATGCTGGATAGTCCTGAAATTTAATCAGATCTTATACAATCAGACCTTATACTATCAGGTTTTATACTATCAGGCATTATCCTATATTATGCACCAAACATGCCTTAAATAATGCGAATTGGAGCTATATATACTTATAAAGTTTACGTAGTTTTTATAAATTATTATTTATATTCAAATATACTACGTACCAAGCAAATTATAGGTACATTTCATTTTTTGATATTTAATTGATATATTATTAATAATTATAAAAATACCATCTTAATTATCTTCATTTTATTTCTTATTTTTAAAAATTTGTACAAAAAATGATAAAATTAAGAATTTGTTGTTTTCAATATTTTTGTAAGTTCTTAAAATAGAAATAAAAATGAAAACAAGATAGCTTTTTAATAATTATCATAATAAAAATAGGGAAAGAATATTGTGACAACCAAGTTGTGTTACTACCAAATGACTACCAATTAATCTCACCGTTAGATCGATTATGTTGATCCAACGGTTATATTTATTTCCATCTTTGTATGGTCATGATTCCCCATATTTAAATTGAAAGCATTAAATATGGGAAATCATAACCATACAAAGATGAAAATAATATAAAGTATTAAATTTGGGAAATCATTACCATACAAAGATATAAATAAATATAACCGTTGGATCAACATTATCGATCTAACGGTAAGATCGATTGGTAGTCACTTGGTCAGTGGCGGAGCCGGGCTATAATTTTAGCCTGGGCCAAAAAAATTATATGTGTATTTTTTTTCTTAATTTTAGTTAGTTCATATCATAATAAATTTAAATTATATTAAATATAGAGCATCTACACTAACGAGAGTTATAATTTTATTAAATATTTTTTAATTTTACTAAAAATATTTTTTTTTAGTAAATATCCTTTTAATCTTCAGTAAATTTCAAGATGCCCGTTTTGGTCCCTAGCAAATAAAAAGGCTATTCGTGGTCCCTAATAAATTCAAAATGGACCCATTTAGTTGAAATCGTGGTCTTCACAAATTCAAAAAAGACCCACATTAGTCCCTCAAAGGGACTAAAATGGGTCCACCACGAATAGTCTTTTTATTTGTTAGGGACTAAAGCGGACATCGTAAAATTTTCTGAGGACCGAAAATAGTATTTACTCCTTTTTTTATAGAACTGAAAATTGAACACATAACTTAATACAACTTACCCAAATCTTTCACCAAAGATATTTTAAGTTTTAGATATGACTAAATTATAAATTGTAGCCCGGGCCAAATTATAATTTTAACCCGGGCCACATTATAATTAATTATATAATTAAACATAATGAGTATAATTTCTTAAAATTTAGCCCGGGCCGAGGCCACACCCCACCTATATGTGGCTCCGCCACTGCACTTGGTAGTAACATAATTTAGTTGTCACAATATCCTTCCCCACTTCCCCATAAAAATATATATACTTCAAATAATAAACTTAAGATAAAAAGCCACTAGAATTAATCCGTTCAAATAGTGGTTTCGTTATATATAAAAAAAAATACAAAAACAAAAACGCACGTAACAGCAAGACATTTTAGCTAGCATCATCTTATAAGCATTTATGGCTGGTTTTCGAGGAGAGGGATAACATTAATTTCTCCAATCTCTGTATACATGTGTTGTGTGTTTTACGTAAAACCCCCACTCTTTGTATTATGTGCCCGCAGTGTGCACCGTGTGCATTTGTAGCTTAGATTTGTACTCAAAATTCAAGCGGTTTTAACTTGTCCGGAGACCTCTTGCATACGGGTTTTCCTCTTTCTTCTTGTTTTTTTTCTTCCTTTTCTTTTCTTTTAAATTTTGGTTTTAGTACAAAAGAATATACAACCAACTCCGATAGCTTTTAGAGTGAGGATATTCTAACTACTAAAAACTCTTATTACTAATTTATTATCCATTACATTACCATTGGATCAAAGAGAGAGAATGTTAAAAAGTTTTTGAAGAGAGAGAAAATATTAATCTAATGATGATTAAATAGGTAGTAAATTGATAGTGAAAATTTTTGGTAATTAGAATATCCCTCCTCTGACTTTTAATAGCTACCTACTCGAGTTTATAGTTTTGACGTATATGCATAGGCTGCCATAAAATAAAGGAAACTTAAAAGAGAGCTACATTGTTTAAAAAAGCTAAACAAAAAAGAAAAGTAAAGCAAGCAAATTAGATCAGTGTCATTGACAAGTTCAAGATAGCAACTTGTACCTTCCAATTTCACCCACTTATATAGCTTCTCTCAGTAACTTAACTGTCCCATTTTTTGGGGGTAGATTAGCTGTCCGATTTTATATACGAGAAAATAATGACAATAAAATCCAAATCGTAGTAAAGTTGTAACTTGGAAGTTTGATTCTTCTTGCTTCGATCTGTTTTTATTTATTTATTATCTTGTCTTTCATATATTATCTTAAATTCTTAATTATTATTATTTTTTTGGTAAAAGACTAATGATAATCGGTTGTACAATTTTTATATTCATACTGTTATACATTTGTAAACAACTATAAGAATATAAGAAGGATCTGCAAAATAATCAAAAAATTGAACCGAACCATAAATCGAACTGAACTGCACTTATAATAATTGGTTTTTAAAAAATCAGTTCATGAACCGAACCGATTTTTAAAGAATTAGTTCATGAACCGAACCGGTTTTTAAAGAACCAGATTACGAACCGAACCAAATTGATTTTTATAATTTTATTTTTTTTATTTTTTTATTTTTTCTTTTCAAATTAGGATCGACCCGAATCAGTAACCGAACCGTTTCTAACAGAAATGAACCACTTCCGAACCAAACCAGTTTTGAACCGAACCGAACCATTTTTGAACTGAACCATTTAAACCAATTCGGTTCGATTTTTCAAAAGATTTGGCTCAGTTCGACCTATGCACATCTCTAACTACAGGAGGTGTATGATTTCTATCTCTTTTTGATTAGTTACCGATGAGTAAGTCTCTCTTTATCTTCAACCGATTATAGAAGAGAAGTCAAAAAAATTATGATTAAGACTCATAGGAAACAATATTTTTAGTGTTTCTAGTAAAAAAGAAGAAGAAGAAACCCAGACATTGATGCCAAAATGGCTTAAAACCAGCGAGTTGGGCTCACCCGGTTAAAGGTTGAAGAAGGGGGTAAACATTATGTCTTTCACCTAAGTCTTTCCATCAAGTTAGCAATTGACATTTGATGGGCTTTTGTGCTACCCTTTTAGATTTTAATTTTTTGAATAGAAAATATAGTATTTATTGGATGGTTTATTTCATTTATAATAGGGTTTTATGTTTATTACGTTGTAGGAAAAGTGATTGTGTAATGTTATAGAGATTCGTTTTGCGTGCTATAATTTTTTTTTTGCTGCGGGTCCCACAAAATGTTGTGTGTGTAGGAAAGTTTGTTGTGTTATGTTAAAGGAGGAAATGAAAACCCTTTATAATATGAGGGAGGATATTCTTACTACCAAAATTTTATACTACCAACTTACTACTAATCTAATCATCATTGGATCAAAGAGAGAGAATGTTAAAAAAAATTTGAAGAGAAAGAAAATGTTGATCCAATGGTGATTAGATAGGTAATAAGTTGATAATAAAAAATTTTGGTAGTAAGAATATCCCTTCTCTAATAATGTATGTCGTTTTTATTGCTATCAGCATTAAATGCATGTACGCGTAGCGCTATGAATCTTGTTTAGTGATTTTGACTTGCATATTATTAATTGTTGACATGGCTATTTAAGTTGCTTTAATATACCATGCAATTCTTTGTATTTTTTTTGCTGCCATCAATTGATTCGATTGACATTACAATGTGGCATTGCATTAAATATTAAGTCTATGTCGTTAATGAATGAATTTTGTTGGCCTTGCATATTTTTCATTGTGTACAGAAATTTTATGGAGTGGCTACGGTATATAAATCGGCAATTATTTTTATGGTATGTAATAATTGCCTTAAATTGCATTGATTACACGGTGTAAATGTTATATTTATTATATTTGATATGATCTGGATATGTGCTTTAATATTATGGTTGTGTAAAGCATGATTTATTTCAATGGAGGCATAAGAGAGCCAAAATTACATATTATAGAGTTTGAATACGTGCCTATTAGTCAAGCCGAAAAATGTCATGTATTCATATTTTTTAATTATTCTAAAACAATATGTATTAATTAATGTTTTCTTATATAATATTAAGATGAGTAATTTAGATATTTTAGCATTGAATCGTATTCACTATGGTTTAAAGCAATTATTTAGACTTGAAAATCAATTAATGTCAAGTGGTCTATAATTTTTTATTTTTTTTTGGTAATCTAAGTGGTCTATAATTTTATTAATTAAGAATTAAGCACAACATCCTTAATTATTTAAATTATACATTGTGAGCCTTTAGATCACATAAAATCTCTTGAGATGGATATGTCTGATTCATCTTGTGCATTTCATAGTGAATACCCTCTAACAGTAATACAATTCTTTTAAAATCTCTTATAATACACGTAAAGACAATTCAAGAGATTTATGTGTGTGCAAGAGGATGGGGGGTTGCAAATGGAGCAAAGAGAATGTGCGATGAGGAAGGATGATGATAAGCAAGCCTTTCTTTTTTAAGGGAAGGGAAGTAATTTTTTGGAATCTCATTATAAGTTTATGTACATTTTTAATTAATTTACTTTACTTTACCTAATGAAACCAATTAAACGAATGAAAGTATTATTAGTA
Organism: Gastrolobium villosum; assembly: GCA_032173675.1. Lineage (NCBI taxonomy): Eukaryota > Viridiplantae > Streptophyta > Magnoliopsida > Fabales > Fabaceae > Gastrolobium > Gastrolobium villosum. The sequence continues at coordinate 143,765 of JAVKPL010003932.1, forward strand.
AAAGTGGTGTGGCCTTATGTGGTCCACTTATTGCTCGCTTATTTGTCTTATGATATTACATGTTATATGTGTTTATGACTTGACAATTAAGGAAATTAAAAAGTAAATCATATAGAACAAAGATTTCTGGTATTTCTAGGCAAAAGTTGTGAATTTTTCATGTAAAAATGACTGAAAATCGTTGGATTTTTATACGGGTTGAAACCGGCTAGAGGTTGAAGATGACATTATTGATATGCTAAAGGTTGAAGACGATGGGGTTTAGACATTGTTGATTTGCTAAAGGCTGAAGACGATGGGTTTTAGACATTGTTTTAGTGAAATTGGTTTTGGTGAATTGTTTCCTAAAGTATTTGTAACTTTTGGAAGTTTATTTTTGAATTTTTGTGAGCATGTTACTGTTTGTGATTCCGTGAAATGTGCCTATGGCCTTGTCATGTGATATTGAGCATATGTGGAATTATTCACAATTTAAGCTATTGTACTTTTGGATATTTTTATGAAATTTGGTTTCATTGATTTCACACTTACTTTTGCATGTGCAACTAAGCATGTAGTGTTCCAATAATAATGTTTCGTGAGGCCATTAGGAACTACAATTTGATTTTAAGTAGTGGTTTTATTTTAAATTTGGAAAAGACTTTTTATGTTCCTAGTTTTTCTAAGAATTTAATTTCAGTGTCAAGACTTGTTTTGGATATTCCTTTTTCATCTTATGATTCAGTTTGTTTTATAAAACCTAAGGTTGTTGGGAATGATACATTGTCTGATGGTCTTTTCTATATTAATTTGCAAAATGACACCACTAATGATGTTATGCATGTTAATGTTGGCATGAAATGATGTGCTATGAATGAAGATTCCTCTATATTGTGGCCTCGGAGATTTGGACATATCTCTATTCAAAGAATTAAGAGATTAGTAAATGATGGAGTACTTAGTACATTAGGTTTTGCTGATTTTAAAACTAGTGTAGATTGTGTTAAAAGAAAGCAAACAAACAGGTCCAAAAATGATGCCAGTAGGAGTACTGAATTGTTAGAAATCATACCTACAGATATTTATTGTCTAGACATGGACACATATGGTCATAAATACTTCATTTCTTTCATAGATGATTATTCACGAAGCATGTATCTCTAAATGCTTAATAATAAGTATGAAGCATTAGATGTTTTTAAGGTATTTGAATTGGAAGTAAAGAAACAATGTGTTAAGCAAATTAAAATTGTGATATCAGATAGAGGTGGAGAATATTATGGTAGATACACTGAAGATGGACAAATGCCTGGTCTGTTTGTGAAGTTTCTTAAAGAGCATGGGATAATTGCCCAATACACCATTTCTGGTTCTCCATATCTGAATGGTGTAGCAGAAAGAAGAAACCCAACATTAATGGATATGGTGCGAAGTATGCTCAGTAGCTCCAAGCTTCCTAAGTCCTTGTGGATTGAAACACTTAAAACGACAGTGTACATATTCAACCAAGTTTCAACTAAAGTTGTCCCAAAGACAACATTTGAGTTATTTAAAGGTTAGAGACCGAGTTTGCGACATGTACGCTATTAGGGATTCCCATCTGAAGTCATAATTTATAACCCACAAGAAAATAAGCTTGACCCAAGGACCATTAATGGATATTTAATTGGATATGCCGAAAGGTCTAAGAGATACAGATTTTACTCTCCATCTCATAGTACGAGGATTATGAAATCAAGAAATGTTAAATTTCTTGATAATGACTTGATTAGTGGGAGCGATCAATCCAGAGACTTTGTTTCTGAGAAAGATCATTCAATTGCTCAACCTTCCACTTCAAGTCTGAGATTGGTTGTTGATAATACCCCTCTAGCTTAATCGGGTGTTGTACAACCAGTCATTCAAGATCCACAACTTGCTGATAATCTAGCAGATCAAGTTGTTCATAAGGAGCAAGAAGAAACTGTTGATCAACCAGTTGAACAAGTTCCTATAGAAGATAATAAAACAACATTGAGAAGATCTACCAGAATAAGAAAATCAGCGATACAGAATGACTTTGTTGTGTATCTACAAGAAGCTAATTATAATATTAGAGCCGAAAATAATCCTGAAATGTTTTCACAAGCCATGAATTGTAAAGAATCAAATTTTCGGTATAACGCTATGAAAGATGAAATGAATTCTATGGCATCTAATGGAGTTTGGGATCTTGTTCAGTTGCTTGATGGTGCAAAAGCCATTGGATGTTATGAGTCTACAAAACTAAGAAAAACTCATTAGGCAACATTGAGAGATATAAAGCAAGACTCATTGCCAAAGGATTTAATCAAAAGGAAGGAATCGACTATAAGGAGACTTTTTCTCCTATATCTAAGAAAGATTTTCTTCGTATCATTCTAGCATTAGTTGCACATTTTGACTTAGAGTTGCATTAAATGGATGTGAAAATAACTTTTCTCAATGGAGATATAACGGAAAAGGTTTGTATGAAACAACCAGAAGGATTTTTCTTTAATGATGGTGAGCAATTGGTATGCAAGCTTAAGAAATTTATGTATAGATTGAAACAATCCTCCTGACAATGGTATTTGAAATTTTATGACATTATCTCTTCATTTGGTTTTGTTGAGAACATCATGGATCAATGTATATACTAGAAGGTCAGTGGGAGCAAAATTTGTTTTTTTATTCTATCTATGGATGATATTTACTTGCAACCAATGATAAGGATTTGCTATATGATGTGAAAATACTTCTCTCTAGAAACTTTGATATGAAGGATATGGGTGATGCCTCATGTTATTCGCATGAAGATAGATAGAGACAGAATAAGGGGTATTCTTGGTTTGTCTTAAGAAACCTATATCAATAAAGTTTTGGAAAGATTTAGGATGAGTTATTGTTCACCAAGTGTTAACTCCCACTATAAAGGGTGACAAGTTTGATTTAAACCGTTGCCCAAAAAATGATCTTAAGTAGGAACAAATGAAGAACATTCCTTATGCTTCAGCTGTTGGAATCCTTATGTATGCTTAGGTCTACAAAAGACCTGGCATTGCTTTTGTGGTTGGAGTATTAGGAAAATATGAAAGTAATCCAGGCTTAGACGAACTGACAACTTGGAAGTAATTGCCTATTCAGATTCAGACTACGCTATCTGCATTGATTCAAGAAAATCCACTTCAGGATTTATTTTCATGCTAGCCAATGGGGCTGTGTTTTGTAGAAGTGTCAAGCAGACCTTGACTGCTATTTCCACTCTGGAGGCTGAGTTCATTTTTTGATTTGAGGCTACCTCACATGGTGTATAGATGAGGAGTTTCGTTTCTGGGCTTAGAGTTAAGTATTCTATTTCTAAGCCATTATGATAATTTAGCTGTCATTTTTATAGTTAAGAATAACAAAAGTGGTAATCGAAGCAAGCAAATTGAAATTAAATATAAAGCCATAAGAGAACGTGTTAAAGATAAATCAGTGGTATTAAACACATTAGCACTGAATTAATGATTGCTGATCCTTTAACTAAGGGCATGCCACCAGTTAAATTTAAGGATCATGTAGAAAGGATGGGACTTGGTTCCCATATATGATTTTCATTGTAATAATGATATGATATTTATGAAACTCTATTTGTGATGTGTCTCATTCAGTTTATGCGCATTTGCAGTTAATTATTCTAAGAAATATCAATAAAGTTTGGGCTCAAAATAAACATTGAGTTTATTCATTAAGTTATATGGGCTTGAGAAATATAATACAATGTAATACATGGAAAATAATACTCATACAAATTAGAGGACTTATCGCCATAATTCATGTATTTTGTTTCTCACTATAATATATAATGGGATATGTGGACCAAGTGAGAGAATGCTAGAATCGTCCACTTATTGCTCACTTATTATTGTAAAAGTGGTGTGGTTTAATATTAAATAATATTTTTAATTTATATATTGTATATTTCATTTAATATTTAATAATTTAACAAAAAAAATGTGGTCCAGATAGAGAGAACAAATCATATTAGAGAGAGATAAGAGAGAATGAGATACAACAAGAGCTAATAGGAATTGCTCACTTATTATTGACAAAAAAATAAAATTGATATGATCAGGTGGAAGCTTTATTAATATATTTTAAATTTTTTATAAAAAAAAAATTAATTTTTTTTTTAAAAAAATTTAAAAAAAAATAATAAAAATTTAAAAAAATTTCATTGTTGGTCACGGTCAAAGTGCGTTGTCCGCTATTTGTGCTTCACCTAATGCCTTGTCAACTTGTAATGGAGTTAGTATTAGTGTCTCACCTAATTTTGTTTTCGGTCTGCAATCATCAACCATTTCTTGGTTCTGGTCTGCCATAGACGACCACTCATTATACACACCATTACTAATCCCTTTGATGGAAATGGTTTACCAAAAGTGGTGTAGCTTCAGCTTCTTGAGTCCCTGAGCTCATTCTACATAAGGGTTGCACACCATTTGGGCTGTACAGAAGAGTTTGGAAGGCTCAAGAGAAGATTTTCGCTTCAGTTACAACAACCATTCAAAACATCAAGGAAAGCAATGGCGGTTTATGATCTTCATGTTTTTGCACTTGATCTAATTGCTTCAGTTGTACATGAACATGATTAGATCACCAATATATATTTAAAATTTATAAGTATTAATTCTTTTTTATTGAATAATACAAAATAACAAGAGCTATAACTTCTTTTATTTTATTTTTGGTTTTCCAAGGTATTCTATGGCTGTCAGTCGAAGACTAATACTTTCGAGGTGGAAGATCACATTAAGTGGGTAAACTTCCCAACAAGTCAAAACTCTTTTACTTCTTTCGTCTTATTTTCTTTTTTATTGTATCATTTCTTGTCCTTTCTCCTCTTTCATTTTAAACAATGCCTTAATCAATCCATCAATCTTTTAGACAAATTGAGTGTTCTACTAGGGGTGTTTATTAACCGATCCAAACCGCAATAACCGAACTAAAAACCGAAACCCGAAAAAACAAAAACCGAAAAAAAACCGCAAATTTTAATTGGATTTGATCGATTTTTGGATAAGTTAATGAAAATCGATCCAATATATTAATTCACATCTACCTACTTGAATTTTTTCGCGATTATAGCCCAAAAATAACTAAACCCAAGACCCATTAACCTATCAATTAAACCCAAGAAAAAATCTAGTTACATCTCTTTAACAACATTTTATCTTTGTAGAGTTTCATATCTCATTGCCCAAAAAAAGATTATATTATAGTTTACTAATGCTTTTGTATTTCAATTTTTTTTTTACAAAGTCAATATATACAAAAGATGTTATTTGCACAATAATAATGAAACAAATTTTAATATTTTCAAAAAATCTAAAACTGAACCAATCAAAATTCAAAAAATTTGGATGAGATTGGATCGGATTTGAAAAAAATCAAAACCGGATGGATGATTATATGATCAAACCGAAGGAATTGAATCGGGTGATTTTTGCTTTAAAAACCGATCCAATCCAAACCGCGAACACCCATATTCTACCACCTCTATAGCAGTGATCCGCTATGAAAAGATGCATATGATCGTGGACCCGAGGTTTCGTCTTCAATAGAAACTGCTCTCTAATTGCAATAAAGCACCTCAAAATCATCTTGCAGATTTAATAGAAAAATTTATGGATCATTTGCATTTTGGTAATACGTTGTGAATGATGAAAATCCCGATTGTTATTCCATAATTTCTTTGTCACTGAATCACTCAGAGATGTAATTCTAATTTTAAAGACTAAATATCACTAACAATAAGTCATAGAATTGGTCTAATGATAGAACCGAAGTGTAGATAATTTGCATGAGGTTATAAGTTCAAACCTCAATGTTATCATTGTATAAATAAATAAATAAAAAAATAAAAAACATATCACTAACGGTTATAATTTGTATATCTATACCATTTGGGCTGTGTGGCACCACTCTTACAGAACTCTCCCCTATATATATATATATATATATATATATATATATATATATATATATATATATATATATATATATATATATATATATATTGGTGAAAATATATTTTAGTTTACATAGAGATTTCTAATTGTTCCTTAAATTCACATTATAACGTACAAATGTCAAAGTTGATTGGAGAATAATTGAGATAATAGTTGCTATATATAGTTAGAAGACGTTATGGTTATTAGTTGTTTTTTTTTTTTGGTAATCATGGTTATTAGTTGTTTTAGTAGTGGGCTTCGGTTAGTTAAATAGCTGCAATCAGGTTATTATGTTATGGAGTAACACCTCATTGTGAATCTTATTATCAATATTATTAAATCCGACCCGGTTATTGACTCGGTCAAGGTATTGGGTCACCGGTTTAACCAGTTGTAGTGAGTCACTGGTTCAACCGCATGACTCGGTAAGTATATATAAATCTACAATTTATATTAAAAAAATTATAAATATACTTAAATACTTGTAAAAAATATACCAATTTCAAATATTTTAATATGAATCTCCAACAAAAGATCAATCAAACATATAATATTTGTGATATTAATGTTTCAGGTTCAGTAAACGACATCTCTAACTATAAATCAAATCAAAATTCCTTGTATATTGCATAATCAATATAATATTAGTGTTGTGGGTACATAATATATGTAGGTTAATAAGCTACAAATCACTCAAATATTTCAAAAGAAAACAAACCATTTGTGTTTGAGAGTAAAAAAAAAAAACATTAATTTAAGACAAAAATTAGTTTTTTTTATTGACCGCGCCGGGTCACTGATTGAATTGACCAGGTCACCGGTTTTTACGAAAACCGGCCGAGTCGCACCGGTTCTGTAACATGGCCAGTCCAATATGAAAATCGGACCGATTATATGACCGGTTCACCGATTTCCGGGACGATCCGACCGAGTCGGTCCAATTTTTATAAGATTGCTTATTATTCATTGTTAATAGTTATTCTTTCTTTTTGCTTTCATTATTTAAACCCTAAATTTTCAACATGGTCTAAATAACAATAACAACGGGTTACATATTTCAAATATTTAAACTGGTATATAAAAACTCATACATATAATTTTTGGGCTTTGATTTTCTTGCATGAGGATTGAGTTTTAATAGTGTGACTCAACTATGGTGGACCCCACATTTTTTAGAAAAAAAAAATCAAATTGAAGGGTCACAATATAATAAAACACTTCTCATGCAATATGAGAAAATCAAAGCTCCTAATTTGTATATCTAAAACATATAAAGTATGTGCTAAAATTAAATTGTAAGTATGTAAAATATAATATGAAATTAATTATATAATTAAATATTTATAAACAAGAAATAATATACATGTAAATATGTCATTAATATAAAATTGTATAATTAAGAAAAAATATATACAAACATGTGATAATACGCAAATAAATAATTGTAGTTTAGCAAAAGTACATAAGCTTTTTATCTTTGAAAAAGTACAAATGATACGTGACAACTCATGTATAATATTTGAAAGACACGTACAATTACATATTGTATATAAATTTATAAATGTATAAAAAAAAATATGTAATATAATAACTATATACAATTTAAATTATTTAAAAAATTAAAAAATCATGATATAACATCCCACCTACTCACCTAGCCTGTGCAAGATCGCTGTTATATAATAATACAAACAAGCAACGTTGTGACGTAAACGAAGAGTGCAACCGCAACGTCATATTTTCTTGACTTGACCATAGTTTATGTAATCATAAAATAGAATATTTGTCCAATAAATTTTTTTAAAAAAAGTTGAAGTTCCTCTTCCTTTACTGATACAATTGTAAATAAGAAGAGAGATGTTCAAAAAAATAAAGGTGTGATCATATTCTATTGTATAATAATTGGGTTTTCATTTTATCCTTTAACATAACACAATAAACTTTCCTACACACACAATATTTGTCTAATAATTTTTTTTTTTTAAAAAGTTGAAGTTCCTCTTCTCTTACTGATACAATTGTAATTAATAAATTACACATGTTCCCACAACTTCCGCCGATCATATTCCATTGTATAATAATTTCAACTTTCTTAAGTTGTTGGAGACTGAGTGGGCCATTTGTGTGTGTCAATTCGTTATGTCTGCGGTACAGGCATGCAAGGGGTTGCTGCATGCGCCTCTGGTTTTTTTTATCTTTTATTTTTCAATTGAAAAGATTAAAACAAGCTATTAGTTTTAATGAAGTCTTAAGACCTAAAAATGACTAATTAATAAAGAATAACTAACTAAAAATCAAGGTTAGAACTCTTAAATTGGCACAATACATTGAACCAACCTTCAATTCATTAATATATGATTAGCTAATAAACTTTGTCATCACAGAAATACTCACTTTACAGCATGAAAAATACTCATACACTTATTCTAATTTATAATTTTATATAGTCACATATGTGTTAAGCATATATAAATTTGTCAGAACACAGTCATATTTCAAGGGACAATCCAGTTGCGGAGCCACTAAGGCATTTAAGCCAGTGCCAAAATATTCAGCTGGTGCCACAGTTATATAGTTACGAATAAACGTGACTAATTTTTAAAAAACTTGAAACATGATTTATTACAATTCAAACGTAGCTAAATAAACGTGGCTAAATTAGCCAATGCCAAGATACCTGCGGGCAACAACATAGCTCTGCCGTTGGGACAATCACCCTAAGTCCCTAAGTAGCATGGTTTGACATAGTAAAAGTGATATACGTCTCTTACGAAAGAACCTGTATTCGATTCTTGACTTCTTGTTTTGCTCCCAACTAAAATAGAGTTGAAATCCCAACACAAGCCTTTCTTACCAATCCATGATTTTATGATCAGGCTTTATTATATATAAATAAAGGGTTTATCATCCATCATTTAATATGATCACAGAAAATTTCTTACACTCAAAACATTTTGTAGGGCCCGCAGCAAAAAAAAACTCCGGCACGCAAAACGAATCTCTATAACATAACACAATCACTTTTCCTATAAAATAACTCTTATAAAACCCATAAATAAAAGCTTTTAATCAATAATTATTTTTTTAAGTGATAAGATATTTACTCTTCTTAACTAGAGATGAAGTCCTGAAAATGGAAAAAATAATCTTGAAAAAACCAACTCCGATATGAATTTAATGGTGCTCAAACTAGACTAAGTGAGGTAATCTATAACCCAATTAGGAAAAAAAAATAAAAATACAAGACTTCTGAAGTAATTGCAGTAAAAGTCAAGCTTTATTAATAACATCACACGAGGAGGATCTACTTGCACCCACATTTTAACCAAAAGAAGTTAATCAAATTCGTAATTATAAATAGGCATGTTGAAACAGATTAGGTGTCTCAGTCCAGAAGAAAAAGGGTGATGGAAAAATAAAAAAAACATTTGCGTCATGATAATTTAAAATAGAACAATTCTTTCATCTACACCAATTGGTGGTGTAAAGAAAACTTGTTTCGAAATATTTTTTTTTTTTTTTTAAACCGAAAATTTAAGTGGAGTTTGACACCGGTATCCCATTAGAGTCAAAAAAGACCCCCCAACCTCTAAGAATTTCTGGGAGGGATTATATATCTCATCAACAAAGTCTTCACATCGGCCAGGAGGGTTTTAACCCACACCATTGTGGAGTATGGATCAAACCCTTTGCCAAGCCGATCTTTGTTGGCTGTTTCAAACAAATATGATTCATTTGTCATGTGTTGTACAGTGTAAAATATAAATAACTCGTTAAACTGTGGAAGGTTCAATTATATATCTACGTGTGTGCAACTGCAGACTAAAGGCATGGAATGTTGGAATAGAATGGACCTAGGAAAATAGTTAAACCAAGAGTTTTTTCATCCTTTTTTTTTTTGGTATAATAGTCAAGAGTTTTATATAGGGGTGAAAATAGTAGCTAAACCTTGATCCACTGTTATTTGAAGTTTATCATAGGCCATCAAAGCCTTGTGCTCACACTGGTACGATCCTTTCCCCCTTGCCAGAACCTCACCATCTGCATCTATGATCCCTTCCTTCTCTTGGTCTTCCAAGCGTGGGCCAGGTTCCAATATGAAAGCTTTCACCTATTATTTGTTTCAAGATACAGAAATTATCAAATTTTGTTATGCAAATAGATCAAAGCAGGGACACTTAAGAACCCAAAGCAATTACAAGGAAAAGTATTGTACTGATACATATTGGTGACCACACCTTTAGGTACATGACATATGGCGATTTTACATGACCTCCGTTTTTCACCTCTGACAGCACTGACAGCAACGGTAATTTTGGGCAATTCTTCACAATGATCAAGTCCAGATAACCATCTGAGAACTGCATTAACCAAAATAAAATGACAAAAAGAATTGTCAAGCTCATGGCTCATCAATTATAAGTAATGATGTCCCACAATGGAGGAGCAAATTTCGAGTGTTTCTATCAATTTTTTCTCCACGGTACTTATTATAAACAGTAATAGTCCTTAAGCTTAAAGTCAAACAAATTAATATGCAAATAGTCATTCCTCAATTATTTGTATATAGTGATCCTACTAATAGAGTCGCCAACACTGCCACGTTAGCAATAGAAAACAGTTCTCACTATAACATTAAGTAAAAAATGTGTGAGAGAGCACATACAAGATAATACGATATGTATAAATTCTTACACATAAAACCAACCTTAGCATCTGGTGCTGCCATAGTGTTTTCAGCACCCCAAGGCACATTGTGAAGCCAGACAGAAATAAAAGGTCCATTTACAACTCTCCAATTCAGCTTCTCCACGTTAATTTCAGGTCCCTGATAACCGAGCGTTTGTGACTTCACAGGTTCCACATCAATTGAATCACTGTTGTTGACTTTTCCAGGGTAACTAGTGGACTCCCCGTAAGCTTCAAACCCAGGTGCAGGCACAAAATAAACGCATCCAGTGTAATGCCTCAAATTGAAGATTCGAGTGAGAGCCTAAAGCAGTAGGTAAATGATAAAGAAAAAATTACAGATAACTTCAATCATTATAAGTCAAAGTAATTGTAGTACAAGTGTATAACAAAAAGAACATATCATTGGACTAGTTTTGCACTGAAGTGTGTGTTGCTACTAGCAAAATATGATTCTTAGTTTAAAGCATTCTACATAAACACAAACAACTTTGGATTGTAAACTGCCTCAAATTGAAGTAGATGACTTATAATATGATGATTGAATGTTCTATAATTTATGTTATTGCCTTCAACCCAAGTATTAGAAGATAACCCAACGATAATCCATATAAAGAGACACATATTAATGAAAGAAAAATAATCATAACTAAACATGGCATGGTAATTACAACATGGGTTACTAACATAAAAATCGATGCGAGCACTTCCCATCCACCGATACTTTTCAGACTCGATGTCAATATCGGCCATCAGACCTGAAATAGAATAATATTTGCAATGTCGGAGTGAATGTCAGGGTCAGAACCAGATGCAAGCACAACTGGCTTAGATGTTTTTGCACATCCACTTCGTTGCCAAAATGCAATATATGGTGAAGGTAATTACCCCATGCAAGCATCAATATACTGAAAAATCTGGTTTCCCCTTGCATGATAGTGGCCACATCAAGTGCTCGCTTATGGCCTGACAGCATTTAATATAAAGTCAATACATTATAGCTTACATCAGCACACTGAAAAAAAAAAGAAAAACATGTTGTTAGTCAGGATATGACATGTCGGAATGACAATGAATTGAAACCTCGTATGATGGCCAGAACAGCATTAGCTACTGCACAAGGATCACCAACTGAATCGAGAAGAGACTTTGCCATGCCATTTCCCGTACCTTCAAATAAAACCATTCATTTTATATGAATATAATGGAAGAGATTATGAGAAGATTAAACCCCTTCCCTAGGGATGTGCATGGGTCGAATCAAACAAATTTTTTTGAAAAACCGAACCGAATTGGTTTAAATGGTTCGGTTCGGTTCAAAACTGGTTTGGTTCAGAAATGGTTCGGTTAGGTTGGAAACGGTTTGATTCGGTTCGGTTCGGAACCGGTTCGGGTCGATCCTAATTTGAAAAGAAAAAAAAGTTAAAATTTAAAACATAAAGTTATAAAAATCAATTTGATTCGGTTTGAAAACGTTTCGGTTCGGTTCAAAACGCTTCGGTTCTTAAACTGGTTCTAAAAAACGGTTTGGTTCATGAACTGGTTTTAAAAAACCAGTTATTTTAAGAGCAGTTCGATTTGGTTTAGTTTTTTTGTTATTTTGCACACCCCTACCTTTCCCATTAAACCCGACTCACATGAGTGTAGTTATACAGATTTAGTTAAGTTAATCTTAAACACAACTTACAACTATATCTGTATAACTATACTCTTTATCTACACAACAGAAAAAGGAGGGTAAAACCTGCAGGAACAACTCCAAGGGGCATCTTTATTGCAGTATCCCAGTCCTCCCTTTGAAGCAGTCCATTTACAACCTACTAAAAATGTGGTACCTAGTAACTAAATACTTACTTATAGGCTTATAGCAACCAACAACAATAATTTCAATGAACTAACCTCAACCAAAATCCCATCTCCACTAACACAAACAATCCCATCGTACTTGGAAATATCAAGAGACTGAACAACTTGCTTTGCATGGAGCTGATGTTGGGTTTCTGTAACAATAAATAATAATAATAATATTAATCACACAAATTAACTAAATCAAATAAATGAAAGGTTAATCAACAAGCACGTGAATCAAGTTGAAAGGTTAAAAAATGGAGCAATGAATGAAAAAAAAAAAAAAACCTTGGACTGTAAGTTGCAATTGCGCATCTTCAAGAAGAGGTTTTACTTGGTCACGAAAAATATTTGTAGCAGCTTTCCTTCCCCCAAATGGATTAAAAAAGACAAAAAGCCTCTTAGGGCGTCCTGTTCCATTCAAAATTAAAACTTTGCTACACATAACTAACAAAACTAATCAAACAAACAAAACAAAGTGATTCAAATTAGTTACCAAGAGAATCGATGATTTCGCGAAGCTTCTGGCACCAGAGCCTATGCGATTCCTCCGACGAGGGCCGAAACACGACGTCGTTTCTGACCAATCTTCCTCTGCTACCACAAGCGCAGCAGCCATCTCTGGTCTCCACGACGGTTTTGAGCCTGATGTTTGGACCGTCGGCGACGAACCCAATAACCTCTTTTTCGATGGTCAAACTCCGTTGACTTCCCTCCGGCCACCAAAGCCTCCCGTCGCTGAGCAGAGCTAGTGGTGTTACCGTCCCGTTGACGGCCACACGGTCTGAGATTATTGCGGGGCCCCGGTCATCGGATCGGTCCATTTCGTGCGAGAGCCGGTGGACCGGTTTGATCGAAACCGCTAGACCGGAAAAAAAACAAATAAATCGGTTTTTGGGGACAAAAGATGCCAATGGCTTTTGGGTTATGAGTGAACAAGTTTGCTTCCATATTCTCGCCAACGAAATTATTCTATTAATTACTTTTTTCCTGACACCCACTACTTTATTGATAAAATTTAAAATTCTCTTTTTTTATAAAAGTGATCCGATAGTAAAAATGATTCTGTTGTGTTACATATATTCATTTTGTGTGCCGTAATTTTTTTTTACTTCAAAAGATGTGGATTCTACAAAATATTATGTGTAGAAAAAAATTTGTGATCATGTTGAATGATAAGCTTTTTGTGATCATGTTAAATGATAAATGACAAATACAAACTCCTCTTAATTTTTAATAAATAGTGTTTGTGATGTTTATTTTTATTTTTTTTAAGTAAATTATAAGTATATTTTAGGGAAGGTAATTTTATTCGAAAGGTAATTTTATTCGAATCAGGCACATCCAAATTACGGCGGAGCTAATTTTCCGAAAGAAATTTTTTTGTATTTGAATCCAATTATGTATCAGTTGTTCTTTTGGTAGTTTAGAGTGCAAACACCTACAAAACCAAAAGAAAATTAAGAAAGTCTACAGACATGGGATTCTCTTAGGTGGTGTTTGGTTGGGAGGGATTTTGGAGGATGTCTATCTTTCTCAAGTATGGCTTTTAGAAACACCATGTTTGTTTCAACATATTTCTCCAAAAACCCATCTATCCAGGAAGTATGGATTTATGAGAAACATAGATATCCGCACTGTTCAAAAACCCAATTTGAAGGTGGGATTTTCAGAAAACCGGTTATCTCACCTTTAATGCACTGTTGATTTCATAAAGCTACCTAATTTTCCCAGTAAAGTTTTTCCCCACCAAACAACTTTTTTTTACATTTTTCTATCTATTTCACTTTATCCATCTTTCCAATCATTTCTCTATCTATTACATTTTCCTACTATTCTAAAAAAAATTCCCATACCAAACACCCCCTTACAGAAGAAAGGTCCCCAAAAAAATAAAACTCTAATTCCCGAAAGAAAAATTAAGACACGTTTGGTACAAGAGAAATTTTTATTTATCTGGGAATCTCAATTTTCAAAAATATAATTTTTATATTCAATTTATGATAATATCCAAAAATTTAAAATTTAGAAAAAATTCAATTTCCAAAAATCCTAAAAAACACCGCGTAACAAACTGCCCCATACGACTCCTCCTCGTTACATCTAGGGGTGTAATTAGGTCAGGCCGGGCCAGGCTTTGGCCTTCATGACCTAGGCCTACACAAAAGAATGCTGAGCCTATCTGGCCTATAAACCTATCAAAGGCTTAATTTAAAGGCCAAGTCTGCCATGTTATTAAAAAATAAAAGCCTACATGGCCTATGAGGCCTTTTAGGCCTACCATGTTCAAAATTAAATTTAAAAGAAAAATGAAATATCTAATTCATTAAACAATATTTTATTGTTTGGGTCCAAATTATTAAAATTCTACAACAGATTTTTTAACAAGAACACAGATTATAAAAATTCATGACAACAAATAAATATTAAATATTAGGTTAAGTTATCTAACTTTTACAATAAATAAATAAAATATTTTTTATTTAAATATTAAACAGGCCGGCCTACAGGCTAAAAGGCCAGACATTTTATTTTCAGCCTGCGGCCTTGTTTCTTTTAATAGGCTTTTAATTAAAAGCCTTAACCTTTTCTATTTACCTAAATTAACAAAAAAAATCTCTTTTGTAGGCCAGACCATATATTTTAGGCCGGCCTGACCCATTTACACCCCTAGTTACATCGTAGTAGATAGCTGGCCAACAATCTACACATTTGTTGCCTTTCCTACGAGTGTGCTGCACCTTCACAGACCAATTAATGTTGATTAATCTTCGAATTCGAGACACACTCTATCGAAGTGCATTACCTTTCTTGGTAAGGAGAGTGACAATGGTTAAAGAGTCCTTTCAATGATCACCTTTGTTAATCTTTTGTCTTTTGCAAACTAGTCCTTTGTTAATCCTTTCTTGGTTAAACATGTATCACTTTAATCAACTCCTTTTTTTTTTTTTTTGGTAGACACTAGGGCTGGCAATACGGGCCAGCCCGCCCCGACCCGCCTCGACCCGCCCCGCCACTGGCCCGCCTAAAATGGGCTAGCCCGTCCCGGCCTGTTTTGACAAAATAGGTTGAATTGAGCAACCCGGCCCGTTTTATAAGTGGGTTGGCGGGCTACGGGCCAGCCCGCCTAAAATAAAAAAATATATATAAAAATATAAAAAATATAAAAATAAAATACAAAAAATTAAATTCTGCATAAAAACACATTTTTTTTTTGCATAAAAGCATATAAAAATCTGCATAAAATCCTAATGTGCTTATCAAAACCAAGAAGATCAGTGTTTAATAATCTACATATAAATATGCATCCATCAATCCAGAAATAATAATAAAAATTAAAATCATATCAAGGTAAAATAGAATAATAAAACAAGTAACAAAGTGTTGTATGAGTAGTCCACAACAATTCGAAAAAGCCACTTGCATGCAGAGAAATCTAGGGCATGAAGTTACATAACAATTGCGTAACTTAAAAAAAAAAAGAAAGAATGATTACCTTTGTTAATCCTTGTCTTTTGCAAACTCTAGTCCTTTGTTAATCATTTCTTGGTTAAACGTATATCACTTTAACCAATCCTTGTGATGTTAATTTTTTATGACAAATATATTTATCCTTTTAATGGATGGTTCTTTTAATTAAAAGTAATTTTTTTATTTAAAATTTAAATTAAAAAAAAAAATCTCTCACTCTTTTCTCCCATATTTAACAATTTTATTGTCTATTTCCTTCTTTCACTTAAAATGTCATTCAAAAGTATAAATATTAATTTTATTTTTTATATACATGTCGTTTGATGCGTGATCTCTTTTCACTAGCAAACTCATTTTTGTTTCTGGATATTCACACGCTGACTGTGAATAATATAAGAGGGTGTTTAGATTTATTTATTTTGAAGTCATTGTTATGAAACTAAAAGTTAACTAGAATACTAAAGGCGGGAGAAGGAAGAGAGAGAGAAAATTAGGACAAAAATGAAAGAAGAAGAATTTTCATTGTCATATGTTATACGTATCCAAGATCTGTACATAGTCTTTTTCATTCATATATCTTCACCTATAATGAGCGTTTGAATTGCGTCTATTAATATTTTACACTAAAAATTAAAAAAAATTTAAATGACAAAACTGAATCCTTCTAATTATATATTACAATAAAATTATTTCTTTTTTTTTTGTGGTAATCCACATTATATATAAAATTACAAAAATTACACATTATTTCTTTGGGAGTTAGGGTCACCCACAATGATATTATTTATAACACTCTCACTTAAATGTCCATTAAGATAATATGGAAAAAAATTCTACTGAAGGAAAAAAGTATATATTCTAATAATATCTATTGGAAGCTGTCTCATTAAAACTTTAATAGGAAAATTCAATGAGACAAAATCTTGGTAAAGGAAAAAAAAGAGTGTAGCACATGTTTTACTCCCCTGATTATAACATCATTTAATGTATATGATTATAACATCATTTAATGTCTCCGAGTCTATAAATTACAGTCTCACATATCAAATGATCAAAACTTGAATTATGCAATGTCTGCTAAATTATCTCTTGAATAAATTTGTTGAACGCCATGAAATATTTGTGCTTCCACTAGTGATGGAAATCTTGCTTGAGATATGCGTTTGTGTGATTCAGGTAAATATCCTCTATTATTCTAATATCTTTATATCGGATAATAGTTAAATCATGCTAACAAATTTACCAATAAGAAAGATAAAATGTAAGAATAAGGGGAAAAAGATATAAAGTTGAAAAGTCAAACATCCATTATAAGAATTTATAACTCCCCATTGGATGTTCACCATTTATTATACGCTTGTAAGATTGTTTTTTTTTTTTTTGGAAAACTTGTAAGATTGCTTTGATTGAGCTAAGATATGGCTCCAAGAATTTTTTTTATTATTCTGCATGGGGTTTAAATGAATATTTTATTTATGTCAAACTAGCTCACAATCATTGGGGGTACTCAATGGATGTGCTTTATCCATGTAAAATATTTTTAAAATATTCTCTATATAAGTCAATTGATATATAAATATTATATTAAGGAGATTATATCACATACACCTTTATTTCTTTAATTCATTTAATGATACTTGAAGATTTTTCAACAAATTTTCCGAAAATTAAAAATTATGTTTCAAGCATTTTGAGGCTATAGTAACATCCGTTAGACACATGTTAATTTTTCATGTACTGCCAGACTAATAAGATATCTAAAGATGATCGCATCCACCACAAGATAATATATATTACATATAATAAATGACAGGCTTTTGTTAAGATCATTGTGTTACAAGTCGTGTTTCTATATCTTACGACTTCATTTTTTTCATTACATTTTTGCATATTTATACCTCAGTGGCTTTATACCTTCATATGTTTGGATTATAGGTCCAAAAGCTTTACGTTTGAATTGCGTCTTTATATTTTGGCCAATTATTTATTTGTTTACATTTATCAACAAATTTAGCTTCAATATTCTTGTTTTGTTTCATTATTTCATTTTTCGCTAAAATATTGAGCTATTTCTTTACGATTCCAACTTTTTCGTGCAAAAACATAACTAATAAAAATCTCTTCATTTTCATTATTTTTAGGTACTTGAACCTCCCTCAGGTTTAATAAAAGTTATGCCTTCAGGATTATCAACTGTCTCCATATTATGACCATCTTATCAAATGCTTCTTTCCTTTTCTTGAGTAATTTTATCCTTGGAACAGATCATTTTTCCATGTTTTAAGTGTAGTTTATCAATTTGAATTGGAGCATTTACAGTTGGAATATTAGACTTATTGGTCAGTCAAACATTTTGGCAGTCGATGTATAATATATTTTTCTTAAAATTACTTTATGCAATGATCTATATAAGATAATTATAATGCATTCTAATTAATATATTTTTCTAACTGTTTATTTTCTTCCCCTCATGTTAATACCCTTTTGTATCTTTTATTTGGATTCATCTACCACCGACCCTAATTAATTTGGAATAAATATGTTGTTGATGTTCAAAAAACTGATAACAATAAGCAAATTTTGTTTTTAACTAAATCTTCATGAGATTCATATCCAACATATATTTTCAACTATCATTGGGAACTTATCTTTATACATTATGGTGGAGTAATTGGAACATAAATGGCATATCCAGAAATTATAAAATTAGAAACATTTGGCTCCTAACCATAAGTCAATTGTAATGGAGAGATTTTATGATAAGTTGTTAGCCAACAACTATGGAAAAAAATATACAAGACTTTTGAAGTAATTGCGGTACAAGTCAAGCTCTATTAATAACACCACACGAGGAGGATCTACTCACACCCACATTTTAATCAAAAGTTTTCTCTAAGTTAATCAAATTCCTAATTATAAAGAGGCATGTTGAAACAGATTAGGTGTTTCAGTCCAGAAGAAAAAGGGTGATGAAAAAATAAAAAAACATTTGCGTCACGATAATTTAAAATAGAACAATGCTTTCATCCACACCAATTGGTGGTGTAAAGCAAACTTGTTTCAAACAAATATGATTCCTTTGTCATGTGTTGTACAGTGTACAATATACATAACTCGTTAAACTGTGGAAGGTTCAACTTATATATCTACGTGTGTGCAATTGCAGACTAAAGGCATGGAATGTTGGAATAGAATGGACCGAGGAAAATAGTTAAACCAAGAGTTTTTTCTTCCTTTCTTTCGTTTTTTGTTGTTGTTGTTGTTGTTGGGTATAAAATTCAAAGAGTTTTATATAGGGGTGAAAATAGTGGCTAAACCTTGATCCACTGTTATTTGAAGTTTATCATAGGCCATCAAAGCCTTGTGCTCACACTGGTACGATCCTTTTCCCCTTGCCAGAACCTCACCATCTGCATCTATGATCCCTTCCTTCTCTTGGTCTTCCAAGCGAGGTCCAGGTTCCAATATGAAAGCTTTCACCTATTATTTGTTGCAAGATACAGAAATTATCAAATTTTGTTATGCAAATAGGAAAAGTATTGCACTGAAACATAATGGTGACCACACCTTTAGGTACATGCAATATGGCGATTTTACATGACCTCCATTATTCACCTCTGACATCATTGACAGCAATGGTAATTTTGGGCAATTCCTCACAATGATCAAGTCAAGATAACCATCTGAGAACTGCATTTACCAAATTGAAATGACAAAAAAAATTGTCAAACTCATAACTCCAAATGACTATTATCAATTATAAGTAATGATGTCCTACGATGGAGGAGCAAATCAGTAGTAGTCATTAAAATCAGGAAAATTAATATGCAAATAGTTAATCCTCATTTATTTGTATATATTGATCCTACTATTAGTGTAGCCAACACTGCCATGTTAGCAATAGAAAACAATTCTCACAATGATATTAAGTAAAAAGTGTGTAAGAGAGTAAATGATAATAAAAAAAATAAAATAATCACTCCCCGTTAAATCTTTCAGTCATGAAGGAATAGTTTTACCACTGCTCTGGTTCGCCCCCTTAGACTAAATGATAATAAGATATGCACAAATTCTTACACATAAAACCAACCTTAGCATCTGGTGCTGCCATAGTGTTTTCAGCACCCCAAGGCACATTGTGAAGCCAGACAGAAATAAAAGGTCCATTTACAACTCTCCAATTCAGATTCTCCACGTTAATTTCAGGTCCCTGATAACCGAGCCTTTGTAACTTCACAGGTTCCACATCAATTGGATCCCTGTTGCTGACTTTGTTAGTAGAATTGCCAGGGTAACTAGTGGAATCCCCGTAAGCTTCAAACCCAGGTGCAGGCACAAAATAAATACATCCAATGTAATGCCTCAATTGGAAGATTCGAGTGAGACTCTAAAACAGTAGGTAATGATAAAGAAAACAATTAGAAATAACTTCAATCATTGTACTTCAAAGTAATTGCAGTATAACAATGAAAGCATATCATTGTTCTAGATTAGCACTGAGGTGTGGGTGCACCATGTTGATAGGAATCGGCAAAGACTACTAGCAAAATATGATTCTTAGTTTAAAGCATTCTACATAAACCCAAACAGCTTTAGATTGTAAACTGCCCCAAATTAAAGTACATGACTTTATTATACGATGATTAAATGCTATATCATTTATGTTCTTGCCTTCAACCCAAGTATTGGATAACTGAAACAATAATCCATATAAAGAGACTCACATTTAACGAAAGAAAAGCATCATAAATAAAGGAACAGTGACCATTTTGCCACACTTCAGCAAATTATTTACCTGACTGTCACGCCAACAGTAAAAATTTCCGTAATGCCACGCGGCATAATTCGCTACACTGTGCAGCGAATTATGTTTGCAAGTAATTCGCTACACAGTGTAGCGAAATATGCCATGTCAGGGTGCACAGTCAGCAAAAATGACACGTGTCAAGCTGGCAGCAATACTTATGTAGCGAATTCCTGCCAGCTTGACACGTGTCATTTTTGCTGACTGTGCACCCTGACATGGCATATTTTGCTACACTGTAGCGAATTACTTGCAAACATAATTCGCTGCACAGTGTAGCGAATTATGCCGCGTGGCATTCCGAGAATTTTTACTGTTGGCGTGGCAGTCAGGTAAATAATTTGCTGAAGTGTGGCAAAATGGTCACTCTCCCCATAAATAAACATGAGATGGTAATATTATGACATGGCTTACTAACATAAAAATCTATACGAGCACTTCCCATCCACCGATACTTTTCAGACTCGATGTCAATATCGGCCACCAGACCTGAAATAGAATAATATTTTCAGTGGATATCATAAACATGTCTGAGTGAATCTCAGGGTTAGAACCAGAAGCAGGCACAACAGTCTTAGATGTTTTTGCACGTCCACCTCATTGCCAAAATCCAATATATGGTGAAGGTAAAATACCCCATGCCAGCATTAATATACTGAAAAATCTGGTTTCCCCTTGTCTGATAGTGGCCACATCAAGGGATCGCTTATGGCCTGACAACATTAAATATAACGTTAGTACTTAATCGTTTATATCAGCACACTGATAAAACAATGTTTTGGTCAGGATATGACATGTTGGTATGACAATGAATTGAAACCTCGTATGATGGCTAGAACAGCATTAGCTACTGCACAAGGATCACCAACTGAATCGAGAAGAGACTTTGCCATGCCATTTCCCGTACCTTCAAATAGAACCATTCATTTTATATGAATGTCATGGAAGAGATAATTAGAAGATTAAACCACTTCCCACGAGTGTAGTTATACACTTATACAGATTTAGTTAAGTGAATCTTAAAACATAACTAAATCTATATAACTACACTCATTGTCTACACAACAGAAAAAGGAGGATAAAACCTGCAGGAACAACTCCAAGGGGCATCTTTATTGCAGTATCCCAGTCCTCCCTTTGAAGCAGTCCATTTACAACCTACTAAAAATATGGGACCTAGTAACTAAATACTTACTTACAGGCTTATCGCAACCAACAACAACAATAAAGTCAATGAACTAACCTCAACCAAAATCCCATCTCCACTAACACAAACAATACCATCGTACTTGGAAATATCAAGGGACTGAACAATTTGCTTTGCATGGAGCTGATGTTCGGTTTCTGTGATAATAAATAATAATAATAATATTAATCACACAAATTAACTAAATGAATAACTGTATGTTTGTATACTCTCTTTTTTAACCAGAAAGCTACTTATATAAATATAAGTTAGGCCAAACAGGGAAAAACTCTTAAAATGAAAAGTTCTTTTTTGTATAATGAAGAAAAAAGCCCAAAGTCAAAATAAGCTATTTTTTAAGTTTTTATATGTTTTTCCTTGAATTGTGTGTTTTTTAAATGAAGAGTTATAAAGATAAAGAGAGATAATTTTCTTGAAATATGTGCTTTTTAACTTTTAAACTAAATTTTTTACGTAATTACCAAATAACTTTTATCTTTTTATATGTAGCTTTTAACTTCAAAAAGAAAAAACTCAAACCGGCTCTAAACGAAGGGTTAATCATGAAGCACGTGGATCAACTAACACCTTGGATCAAGTAAAAATTTAGTAGGGAGAATTTTGCTCCCTTTGTGATTCTACTGGCTCGACCCGATTAGTTGAATAATCAATAAAATGGAGAAATCTCAAAAATAAATAAATAAATGAAAGGTTAAAAAAAAATGGAGAAATGAATGAAAAAAAACCAAAACCTTGGACTGTAAGTTGCAACTGTGCATCTTCAAGAAGAGGTTTTACTTGGTGACGAAAAATATTGGTAGCAGCTTTCTTCCCCCCAAATGGATTAACAAAGACAAAAAGCCTCTTAGGGCGTCCTGTTCCATTCAAAATCTAAACTTTGCCACACATAACCAACAAAATTAACGAAACAAACAAACAAAAAAAAGTGATTCATATTAGTTACCGAGAGAATCGATAATTTCGCGAAGCTTCTGACACCAGAGCCTATGCGATTCTTCCGACGAGGGCCGAAACACGACGTCGTTTCTGACCAGTCTTCCTCTGCTACCACAAGCGCAGCAGCCATCTCTGGCTTCCACGACGGTTTTGAGCTTGATGTTGGGACCGTCGGCGACGAACCCAATAACCTCTTTTTCGATGGTCAAACTCCGTTGACTTCCCTCCGGCCACCAAAGCCTCCCGTCGCTGAGCAGAGCTAGTGGTGTTACCGTCCCGTTGATGGCGACCCGGTCCGAGATTATTGTGGGGCCCTGGTCATCGGATCGGTCCATTTCGTACGACAGCCGGTGGACCGGTTTGATTGAAACTTCGCTAGACCGAAAAAAACTAAATAAACCGGTTTTGGGGGGAACAAAATAATGCTTATGGCTTTTGGGTTATGAATAAACAAGTTTGCTTGCGTTTGCACGCCAACCAGATTATTCTATTAATTTCTTTTTCCTGACCCCACTACTTTATTGATAAAATTTAAACATTTAAAAGTATCTTCATTTCAATTTTTGATATTATATAGTGTTTGTGACGTTAATTTTTTATATATGACGATTGACGAGTAGTCTCTTTTAACTAATTAACTATTTCTTTTTCCCGGGATATTCACACACCGTATGTGAATAATATAAGAGGGTGTTTAGATTTATTTATTTTGAAGTCATAATTTTTTTTTTGAGGGAGTTTAAAAATAAACAGAGAGTTTAATGTTTGTTTTTAAATATTAAAATAATCTCTTATTATTAATACGCCTTATTTATTAAATTATATACATATATATTTAAAAGTGATTATTTTATTTTAATCTAATTTATCTATTTCGTTCTGAATTTATTTTATTTTTTTATCCAATCTTAAGATTGAATTCCCTTTTAATCTAAATATGTATATGGGGATGTAAGTATGAGGATGTAAGTACGGGGATGATGAGTTTTTATCTATGAGGAGGGGTGATGAGTTTTTTTTTTTTTTTGGTACATAGGGGCTGATGAGTTTTAAGGGAGAGTGACCAAAGTGCCACGTTTTGACAAAAAGTTTTAATTGTAAGTAAATTTTTCCAAAAGGGGGATGTACACAGTGTAACGAATTATGATATTTTAATAAAAAAAAAATTTGACACATGTCAAATTTTGACATATTGTTATTCAATTAGGGTTTTAAATGATTATAAAAAAATCACATGTATTATATTAAAATTTTATAAAAAAATTATTTTAAATTTTTTGTCCAAACGTGACAAAATGGTCACTTTCCCGAGTTTTAATCGTAAGTATGGGGATGTATTGGATTGATATTTTAATAAATTATTTTTGGATAAATTTTTTTATTGGTATTGAATTAGGATTTTAAATGATTATAAAAAAGTCACATGTATTATATTAAAATTTTAAAAAATTATTTTAATGTCCGCCCAAAATTAGGTGGTATTCAATTAGAATTTTAAACAAATGAAAAATAATATTATGGTATTAAAAAATATGACGATTTTAATGGATTTTCTAGTAGTGTAAATTTTATGAGATATTTTAATGAGAAATATAAACAACATGCCTCTTTAGTGATCTCGCTATGACCCTTGGAATTTCTTTATTATAGTGTCTCACAATCTATCATAATTTTTTCTCAAAGCAAATGTATATTCCTTTTTGACTCTCATTTATTTTCTCTGATTCTGGCATACCTCTTTTTGTTATTCTTCCTCGTGATTAATTGATGATTTATAATTGTGTTCGTCGTCTCTAATTTACGTGTTCCATTTTTTTTGATGTACTTGTAGCACTGATAATACGTCGACGGTAAACATATTTATTAAACAAGTATATTGCCGATAAAAATTTCTCAAAACTTTTTATGCACCACATTAGACACTGAGAGACAAAATTTTAATATTCATTTATTGAATAACAAGAATTTTTTTTGATATTGCTATAGCTATTGCATAACTTGCTTTCGCCACTTACTTAGTTGAAAGAACATCTATCAATAGCATTATTCTGGTATCATCATGAATACAAGTTACTATTTGATAAGACACTAGAAAAAGTCCGTTGTGCAGTACATATATTAGCTTTTTACTTTATGAGCTATTAAATTCGGATAAATGCATTTGCATTTATTATAAATAATTCCATATAATAATTTAATAAGTATTTTAAAAAATATTGATGAAAACGAAATATATTTTTTTAAACATGAATAACATGCTCTATCACACTAGTAGCATAAAGGTATTCCAAAGTTTTAATGAATTTTCTCCATATAAATTTCTGATTTGATCATAAGAATCACACTTGAATATTTCTTAAAAATTCATATAATTTTTTAAAATATTTTAAATTTATATTATTTTTTCAAATCTTACAAATTCTATTAAAGTCTTTTAAAATTCAATTTTATAAAATTTTGATAGTAGAAATTGTCTTATAAAATAATATTTAGATAATCTCTTTTAAAATTTATAATATTTTATCTCAAAATAATCTTTTAAAATTCTAATTTAATACACCCTTTTTTCAAAACTAATCTAACACTTAATTTAAAAAATTGAAGTTCATGAAAATATCGTTAAACACGCAATTAGAGTCGATATAAAGTAGTTTATAAAAAAAAAAAAAAGAGAGAGTCGATATAAAATATTATTTTCTTCAATCTTATTTTCTATTTCAATTTAGGGAAATAATACTATTAAAACTTAGGGGTGTGCAAAATTGAAGTGAACCGAAACGAACCGCTTCATAAAATAACCGGTTTTAAAAAACTAGTTCATGAACCGAACCGGTTTTTAAAGAACCAGTTCATGAACCGAACCGATTTTTAGAACCGGTTTAAAAACCGAACCAGTTTTTAGAACCGGTTTAAGAACCGAACTGTTTCCGAACCGAACCGTTTCCGAACCGAACCGAACCATTTTTAAAACAAACCAAATTAATTTTTATAACTTTATTTTTTTAATTTTTTAATTTTTTTTCTTTTCAAAAGAAGACCCGAACCGGTTCCGAAATTTCCGAACCGAACCAGTTTTGGAGCGAACCGAACCACTTAAACCAATTCGGTTCGGTTTTTCAAAAAAACCGGTTCGGTTCGACCCATGCACATCCCTAGAGGTACTCCTATTTTCCTACACAAATTCATTTTCCGTGCCAATTAATTTTTCTTTTCTTTTTTAATATAAATTATGGGACCACAATTAACTTCTCCCTATTTTTTTCTCTCCTATAAAAGTTAAACCCTTCAATTTATGCTCTTTTAAATTCTAACTGATTTTTTTATCTCCCATTTATTAAAAATTTGAGCAAAAAAACTGTTTAAAATTACAACTATATAACGGAGCAATGAAAAGTAAGGGTTTTTATTTCTTGGTACAGTAGGTTGTGGTTGAGGGGAGATGGAAGAGGGAGCAGTGGGAGTGTTGCAGCGGAAAGGGAAAGGGGGACACCTTAAGAAGAGAGCTTTAAAGAACAAAGCTTTGGGTATCAGTTTCAACGAGAAAGATCTTCACGACTATGTCGGTGGTTTTCACAAGCGAAAGAAGAAGAGAAGGAAGGAAGCCCAGAAACAACAAGAGGAGGCGCTCAGGCGCAAACGCAGCGAGGAGCGCAAAAAGGTCTACTCTTTTTTCTTCCTCCAATAATTATTCATTTTTTTTTTTTTTTTACATTCCCATGTCACTGCTCTCTAATTATTTGCGTACTCTTTTGTTGTTATATCATGATTCATTAAAATAATTATTATCAGGAATCAAATGATTCCCTCTTGAACATTGAACATGTTACAATCCAATTGCAAGGTATGGGATTTGGTAGGGATGTGGAACCGAACCAGATTTTTTTGAAAAAATGGAACCGAATTGGTTTAAATGGTTCGGTTTGAAAATGGTTTGGTTCAAAACTTGTTCGGTTCGGAAGTGATTCGGTTCAGTTCGGAAGTGGTTCGGGACCTGTTTGGAACCGGTGGTTCGGGTCGACTCTCCTTTGAAAATAAAAGAAAATTTAAAAATTTAAATAGTAAAGATATAAAAATTGATTTGGTTCGATTCGGAAACGGTTCGGTTCTTAAGACGGTTCGGTTC
Source organism: Gastrolobium villosum (assembly GCA_032173675.1). NCBI lineage: Eukaryota > Viridiplantae > Streptophyta > Magnoliopsida > Fabales > Fabaceae > Gastrolobium > Gastrolobium villosum. The sequence goes on from JAVKPL010003932.1 coordinate 170,818, forward strand.
ATAAACTGGTTTTTTAAACCGGTTATTTTATGGGGCGGTTCGGTTCATGGTTCGACCCAATTTTTTGGTTATTTTGCACATCCTAGATTTGGAGTCTCTCGTCAGAAAAATAAGATTATAGTGTGGGGTCTGTATAGACTTTGGGCTGAATGTTTTTTAGGGGGAGATTCTCCCAGGTTCGTATCAGAACATAGCTAAAATTAGGATATGAAGAAATTAAATGTGGAGTAATTTGTTTGTTCCATTCCTATTGGAGGGTTTGGGTTGAAGCATCTGCATCCCCATTTTTCAAATTCCTTGTTGTATGACACTTGAGACTCGGGACACAGAATTACAGGTCTGCATTATGGTTTTGCATATTTGTAAAGGCACTTCTATGTTTAGTTTTCTTATCTATCTCAGTGGACTAATTTTGCAGAGGAAGTTGGAAAGAGAATTTGTTATGTATGGAGGCGTACCACCAACCGCTGACTCTCAACCAAATGAAATTGATGAGTGCCAAGAAGAAGTTGAATCTACTTCTGGTACATTTTTTTTTTAATTCTTCATCTGTGTAAATTGGAATATTTCTCTAAGTTGAATAGAGTTACATGGACAAACCCTGTACGCAAGACTTTCCTACTTAAGAGGGGAGGGGTGAGGGTCAATTTTACATAGCTTTATCTTTGCATTTTTGTAAAAAGACTGTTTTCCATGCTCGAACCCTTATATAGTTACATTTGATAGAGTCAATTTGTTTCTTATCGGTTTATTGATGCACGAGTCAATTTCATACTTTGTTGGTGATAAACTGATAAAGCATGAGAATATTTTTGAGCTCCTTTTTGGACCATAGTAGTTAATTGCGCCGCAATAGCACTGCGAGCCACGCCGTATGAGCGTTGCGGTGCCTCACCGCAAGAAACCGCTCCGCGCCCTCGGAACGCAACAGTAGCCATTGCGATCGCAAATCGCTGCCATATTGCTGTCATAAGGCAAAATCTCAATTTTTCCTATATTTAAATGTGTAGCATAAAATTTTTAAGGGTTTTTTAGTCTATCTGTGTCTCTTTCTGTCACTTCTGCTATCTTTGTCTTTAAAAAATGTTTCTTTTGTCATTATTTCTGTCATATATCTATTCCGCTATTTCCGCAACCACAACCCACTATAGCGCTATAGCATTTTTCGGGGTTGGCCGCGACATGCCGCAATCCGCATTTGATAACTTTGTTTTGGACATACATGCATCCACAGGGAATCCTTCATCATTAAAACCTGTCTGAAGCTTCTTTACTTATAAATGTCAAGCTATTTAATGGAATTTTAGCATATGATGTATGGTTTCCTTCTGCTTTCGGTTTGTGACTCATTTGATAATTGGATTTACCTTCTGTTGTTGAAAGGAACAAAGACATATGAAAATGCTGATTTGAAAGTCACAGTCGTAACAAGTGAGATCAACCATGAAGAAGAAAGTTATCCTAGTGAAAGGAAGATGGCAGCAGTGTCCCCCCTTTCTGTTGTAGCTGATAAAAGGCACAATGTGCCGATAAATAATAAGAAATCTTTTAAAAAGGTTGCAAAACACAAGTCACGGCCAAAGCCAAGAAGTAAGAGAGATAAAAGGAAAGGGAAGAAGCCGGGAAAGAAGTAATGGTAGCTGGGCACTCAAGTCTACGAGGAACTGTATTCTTGTGGAGGTGTTAATTGAGTTCAGCAACTTATCTACTGCGAAGTGAGAACTCATGCTTGCTTATTGCAAAGTTTGGGCTTGTTTTATGGTTATATACAATAGTAGTTGGGGTTACATGGTTCCTAATGTCGATGACTGGATTTTCTTCTGCTGGGGTCATTTGTCTTCCTGCTTTTAGCTTGATCCATTATGGGGAATTTAAGGATTAAGGAAGATATGATGGCAGACACAAACACCTAATTTTTCTGTTTTCCATTTTCTTTTTTGCTAATCGGTAATATTATTGTGTTGTATACATTTAAAACATGCACACATTTAATTTTCTAGTTTTACATTTTTTTTTTGAGTCTAAAATTTCAGCTTCTGACAAAAGAGAAGCCTTTTGATCCATGTTCATCCATATATATGGTTTTCTAATGAATCAAACCCTTTATCCTCTGTCAAAGTCTATGTACTCAGCTAATAATAAGTTAAAGCTGGTTTCAAAGACCAGAGCGGTTGTTGCCAGTTGGTTATATTTATACCTTAACCAAGAATTTTCTTTGCCATATCAGCAAAACCTGTAAGAGTTCGATTGACTGTTGACCTCTAGGGATTTAATTACAAAAATTTAAAACAATAAGAACATAGTTAAAAGTTTATTAGTGACTTGGTTAAAATTTTAATGAAACTAAGGGTTATTTAACCAAAATCGAAATATATCATCTTCATTTTGGGCTAACGGAATATGTTAGTATGTTACTACCCCGAGTGAGGATCTCAAATTGCAGGGCACCAGAACAAATAACAATGATTGGATATTATACGTATGTTTGCATCTCAATTCAATTGTCTGTAATTCATGCTAAAAAAGCAGACTAAACTTTCAAGTATATATTTATTGGGAAATTATACTCTTATATTTCATAAAATTCATCTATCATGTTACACTCACATAGAAAGACGTATCACACTTTTTTTTCTTTTTTAAAATGGGTGGGCATCACTTAATTTATCTCACAACATTTCTCCCTTACAACATAATAAAAGTAAAACCCATATTTATAAAAGGTTATACTTACCACCTCTTTTTCTTACTACCTCTTACTACTAAATCTTAACCATTGATTTCCGCCAATCTAACGGTTGTGATTTATGGGGTCATAATTATTAATTTTCAATAAATTATAATCGTTAGATTGGCGAAAATCAACGGTTAAGATTCGGTAATAAGAGGTAGTAAGAAAAAGAGGTAGTAAGTATAACCTCCCCCATTTATAACATGAGAAAAGTGTTTATCCTTTTAAATGACACAACTTATATCCTTTCACTCTCATAAAGAGGTGGGATTCACATCTTTATTTTTTTTGTCAACTCTCTCTTCTCATTTATCTATCTCTTTCTCTCTCTCAAAATGACACAACTTTACATCTTTTAAAATGATATACAGTTTATCCGTATAACATTAAAACTTCCATGTTCCAACATTCTAACATATTTGTCAACTTTCATCCTACCTTTATACATCGTAACTTGAGATATTCATTATGCATTACATGTAGCAGAATAACTTCTCAAACAAGAATATATGAGGCTGAGGCATATTTTAATGAAAGTCCTAGCATAGGCTAAGGTTTGATTTATATATTACTCGGTTGAAGTTGTACAAAACTTGGTTGCATCTGAAATCGGAAGACCACCTTGCATTTAGAGAAGTTAGCCAGTTTTACTGATCACAAAGGCCCAAGACAGAGATCACAACTAAACATGAAGTCTTGAACTTTTACACATCCTATATCAAACCCGCTAAACATATTTAGAACCTTTATATAATTAATCAAACAATTAAAGACCTAAAATTAGGTTTGGACTAGCACATATTGGTCATATTGCAATCTAACAATGATGTTTGTAACAGAGATATTGTTAGTGGAGTGCAAACATTGAGAATTTCAAGAGAAAACTCTAGTTTAAACTAATATGCGTATGTATTTGCCATGAAGGAGGAAGAATGTTAACTATCTCAATTTCGCTATAAAGCTATTAAAAAATAATAAAAAATAATGAATAGTAAGCATGAACAGTAATTTGTATACAAGTAATTACACTACTCATAATAAAAAATATGTAGAGGTAGGGAGGTAGAACACCCACAAATTTATTTCATAACATTTATGCGTTTTTAATAGCTTTATAGCGAAATTGAGATTGTTAACATTCTTCCTCCTTCATGGCAAATATATACGCATATTAGTTTAAACTAGAGTTTTCTCCTGAAATTCTCAATGTTTGCACTCCACTAACAATATCTCTGTTACAAACATCATTGTTAGATTGCAATATGACCAATATGTGCTAGTCCAAACCTAATTTTAGGTCTTTAATTGTTTGATTAATTATATAAAGGTTCTAAATATGTTTAAATGTTATGAAATAAATTTGTGGGTGTTCTACCTCCCTACCTCTACATATTTTTTATTATGAGTAGTGTAATCACTTGTATACAAATTATTGTTCATGCTTACTATTCATATGTGGAGTACGGTTCACTAACGTTCATGATTACTGTTCATACGCGACTTACTGTTCAGTACTATTCATATGCGATTTATATGCCGATAACTATTCAGTATTATTGATACACATAATACCGTTCATGATTATTATTCATACACGTAAATCACTGTGTAAATAGTGAAATTCTTTTTGCATAAATAAGGACATCCTCCATAATTCTTTGTAATAAAAAACTCAATACATTTTCTTTCTCTCTAGAATTCTATTTCTCTTTGTTGTATTTTTTTGTTTGAATAAATTCAAAAATATTCTCCAACCATAACTTAAGATTAATCCCGTCGAATATCTTACCCTTTCGGGGGCGGCTCTCCCAATTTTATTTTATTTTTTTCATTTTGAGGGCTAATGTTAATGAATAAAAAAACGTAAGCATCTAAAATCTGACGGCTAGCACCACGCCACCTTGTAGTGATCGAACGGACCAATCACTCCACGTGGCAAATCTTAAAGCGTCGATTAAGATCCACAATCCAACGGCCTAGATCTCCTGTTCATCTATATGCTCAGACAAGAACGTAAAAACGGAGTTTGTGAACGTTTTGCGGCGTGCGACAAAATAAGCGTCAGATTGCAAAATAGCGTTTGAAGCCGAAAGACACTTCCCGGAAATTTCTCAGATTCCGTACCTTTCAACGTTTCCCGCTTCCTTTTCCTTTTTCTCGTTTATTTCGTTTGGCTGCCAAGAAAACGAAGGAAAAGTAGAGCAAACTGCAGATTGTTCCCCCTTTTTTTTTTAATTTTAATTTTTTGGCTTTATTTTGAGGTTCCGAGTCAAACTGAACTGTTGAGGTTTACGTGACTGAAAAATCCTACTAGTTCTAATCTTTTCTTTCACTTTCTCGGTAACCAAACAACGCTGTTCAGTTTGGAGTGGGAATAATGAACGGGAGGCATGTGGAGAGATCGAGCGGTGTGCCGAGGGAGAAGCGAAGTTTGGATTCGAGTTCTGCTGAAGAAGGACAATCTGATCGGAAACGACCTGCTTTGGCTAGGTTATAACTCAGCTTTCTGCTTCTATTTTCTGATTCTTCAAGTTCACTGAATTGTATTGTTCGTTAACATTGTCATGAGTTTGCGCTACTAATAATATTTGCATGAAAATGATGGAGAAGTAGTGAATTTGAATTATAACCTTAATTTTAAGCACTTATGTTTTCATCTGTTAAAGCTTAATTTGATTTCTTAAACTTGCTTATGAATGCATTTATTGTTTTTTATATTAATTTGCAGTGTAATTGTTGAAGCCCTGAAGGTGGATAGTCTGCAGAAGCTTTGTTCATCACTGGAGCCTATTCTACGCAGAGTTGTAAGAAAATTCAGTTCATTGTGGTATTAATTCTTAATATGATAATCTGATAATTTTGATTTTTTTTAATTGATTTGTTTGACTATATTACCTGAAGTTATCACTTGCATCTACTGCTTGCCCAATCAGCCCCTAAAACAGCGAACCCCGTTTATTATCCTTTAGTCTGGTAGGCCTTGGCTCTATCTCAGGCTTAGATAGAATTGGGTAGGAAATCAGTGTTCTGATATTCAAATCGAAAAAGGCAGAGTAATTGTAAAGAATTATTTCTACTCAAAAGCTTAAGTTATTAGGTGAATATCACATTAATGGTTTTATATTATATGTCTCTAACATGTCCCCTTACACAAAAGTCTATTGGGTTTGAAGGGTGACAATGCACAGCCCCATATACATGTATCAAGAAACTCCACAATATTTAGAATAGGGTCGGTGAGGATCTAACTTGTGACTATTTGGTCGCGAGGCTCTGGTACGATGTTATTAAGTATTTCAACCCAAAAGCTTAAGCTATTAGGTGAAGGTTACATTAATGGTTTTATATTATATTTCTTTAAGTTTAAAAATAATTTTTTTTTCCTTTTCAATTTACTCATCTATGAGAGGCTTTCTGGAATAAGTAGTCCTGCAGTGTCTGTGTGTCCGAGGGTTGTCAAATATAATTTAAAGGAACAGCTCTGTTAATGAAGTGAATGTATGCTACCTTGCATGAGTAATGTTTTGTTATGGATTTGTGTCTTATTTCTTATTTTTCTGGCTTGCTGCTGTTCAGGTTAGTGAAGAAGTGGAGCGTGCGTTGGCAAAACTAGGCCCTGCCAAGCTTACTGGGAGGTGCTTTTTGTGTCCCCTCAGCTCGTTAAAAAATGTTTGTATGAGGAATATTTGCATAACACATGGTTTTATAATGTAAATCAAGTCTTGCATGACCCTTTAAAATTTAATACTTTTATCATATAAAAGTTCTCCTACCTTTTCACTGCTTATGCTTTCATGGCAAGATTATTTCCTGCATCAACTTGCTTTGCTAGAGGTTGGAATAATGGAATTAGACAGATTGTATAAGCTTAATGGAGATCCTTTAAAGTCAAAATTTAGTGACCAATGTTTGGTGATTTGTGTGTCTATTTCAGCTTATATTATCGCAATGTGCTTGTAATATCTAAAATTTGTTTCTCTAATACTGAAAAGTAAAATTCAGTTCTTCTCCAAAGCGCATAGAAGGCCCTGATGGCAAAAATTTACAATTGCACTTCAAGACCAGGCTATCCCTTCCCCTCTTTACTGGTGGGAAAGTGGAGGGTGAGCAAGGAGCAACCATACATATTGTTTTGATTGATGCAAACACGGGCCATGTTGTCACATTGGGCCCAGAGTCATCTGTCAAAGTAGATGTCATTGTTCTTGAGGGGGATTTCAATAATGAAGATGATGATAATTGGAGTGAAGATGAGTTTGAGAGTCATATTGTGAAAGAGCGGGAAGGAAAAAGGCCTCTTCTGACTGGCGATGTGCAAGTCACACTGAAGGAGGGTGTAGGAACACTGGGTGAGCTCACTTTTACAGACAACTCAAGCTGGATAAGGAGTAGGAAGTTCAGGTTGGGGCTAAAAGTTGCCTTGGGTTATTGTGAGAGAATGCGTATTCGTGAAGCCAAAACAGAAGCTTTCACTGTTAAGGATCATCGTGGAGAATGTAAGTACATAACTTCCTTGTATTTGTTATATCATTTTAAGACTTATTGTAATGAAACTTCTATTGGATTATAGTATACAAGAAACACTACCCACCTGCTTTGAATGACGAGGTCTGGAGACTGGAGAAGATTGGCAAGGATGGGTCATTTCACAAAAGGCTAAATAAAGCAGGAATATATACTGTTGAAGACTTCCTAAGACTTGTGGTCAGAGACCCTCAGAGATTGCGGAATGTAAGAATCCAGTTTTATGCCCATTTTGTTTTATCTGTCAACGGTTTTCATATGTTAACTATCCTTGTGTAGATTCTTGGGAGCGGCATGTCAAATAAGATGTGGGATAGTCTTGTTGAGCATGCAAAGACTTGTGTTCTCAGTGGAAAACTTTATGTATATTATCCTGATGATGCAAGAAACGTGGGTGTTGTTTTCAATAATATTTATGAACTGAGTGGCTTAATTGCCAGCGACCAATATTACTCTGCTGATTCCCTCTCTGAGAGTCAGAAGGTACGCATGCCTGTACAGAAAATTTTTCATATATGTTTTAATTCGGACCACAACTCTTCCATGATATGATTAACCTGATCTCTGATGCTATAATGTAAATAAAGTTTGGTTTTTCCTTGCAACCTGGTTGTTGCACAAGCAATTCTTCATGTTGAAAGTGTCCAACTAAAAGATTATGTGCATAATGGCTTCACAATGTTAACATAACAATGTCCTGTGTTTGGCTGCAATTTTTTTGCTTAGTTTTGTTTTATTTTTCGAGTCTTTCTTGTGTTATGTAATTTTTTGCTAGTTTTAAACTCCTTACTCAGGCATAGGGTATCAATAATAAATGTTGTTTCTGGTACTTGTGTGAATAGATCAGGTAGGCAGTTGACTTAATGCAACTTATTGTAGACTTTTAGTATTACGAAGACACGGTAGGAATTCTTCTCTTCCAGAAAAGGAAAAATGGAAATTTAAAAAATGTTTACTATTCAAAACCATAGGTAACGACAAGATGAAATTTCTTAAAATGCTGATGATTTTTGTTGTAGGTTTATGTAGATACGTTGGTGAAGAAGGCATATGATAATTGGATGCATGTTATTGAGTATGATGGGAAGTCTCTGCTAGATTACAGTCAGGATAAGACTTTGGACACTGCTCATCGTCAGGCTCAAATGGGCCCCCAGGAATATTCAAACTCATTTCCGCAGATTTCCATACCAAGTTTGCCACTTCTAGAACATACAGGCCAGCCTTCAATGGATTCAGGAATAACAGTTGGAGGTATATATTACCCAGTAAAACATTATTATATTAGCAACAAAAGCAAAACGCCTTTGCAATTGTTTTTAGTTTACATTATTTTTTAACCTCCCTCCTTTTTTTTCTTTTCCTGCCGTTCTTCTTGTCTGTATTCTTTTTTGCCATTTTTTTGTTCACTTTGTTCATACACCTACCACTCATAATATTTCTCTTTTAAACCCAACTTCACTAACAGTGGACAGATTGTATCCCCTACCCGAACTTTCCCTCTCCCTCTCCTCTCCTCTTCTCTTTAATCTGATAAAGTTAGCAAATGGAATTTAGAGTGCCGAACATGGTTTAGATAGGATAAGTTTGTAATGCCTATGTAGTGAAAACTTTAACCCATGTGGTAAATGTCAGCAGAAGAGAATGGCAGCATTACAGGACCAATGTAGTGAGCTGCTCTCATTGCATGTTAATCTCTAGTCTGTTTTACTAACAATAGATTTTTGCCCTTTAAAAAATGGTGAGCCCAGGGGAATTTTTTATAGCTATATATGAATGTCTGCAGGTTATCATGATGGTACAACTACCAGATACTCCATGCAACCACAGAATGCTAATCATAATTCTTCTATTCAGTTTGATGATAATGCATTTTCAATACAAAACCAGTTGATTAGTGTTTCACACCAAGCTCAACTTCCAACAAATGAAAATGGGCTCACTCTTGGTCCACTACAATCAGCCACGCATAGCTTCCAGACTGCCAGCATTTCAAATCCAACATACAGAGGAGTTGAAGACTTCTTCCCAGAGGAGGAGATCCGTATTAGAAGTCATGAGATGCTAGAAAATGAAGATATGCAGCATCTTCTCCGTATTTTTAACATGGGGGGCCAAGCACATGCTTCCTTTAATGCCCATGAAGATGGATACCCTAGTTCATCTACATACATGCCTGCAACCCCTGTGAGGTACAATTTTGATGATGAGCCAAACCGTTCCTCAGGAAAAGCTGTTGTGGGCTGGCTCAAGCTCAAGGCAGCTTTGAGGTGGGGCATATTTATTCGGAAGAAGGCTGCCGAGAGACGGGCACAACTCGTTGAATTGGATGACCCATAGAGAACTTGGAGGTACTACTCATTTTTATGATCTGAACAATTTTTCTGGAAATATCATGGAAGGCTTCTTTCCTGAGATTCAAAATTGCCATCATGCTAAAATTTCGTAGCATGAGCAATGACATGAAATCTGGATTGAATTATTTGGCACAGGCTTGACTTTGATTTCACCGTGTCTTAATTCATAAACAGTTGTGCAGAGATCTCTGCCTGTACAAGAATTTCACTCTGCAACAACTCTTATATAGCTGCTTTTCTTGTGATATTTTCCACCAGGCGTTCCTGTCTGCAAGTTGTAAAGTCTCGACAGTTTGCTTGTTTTAAACTGAAGTCAATTTTTGCTTGAAATTGGCATGGCCTAAGTGTGGAATCTCTGGAAACTAGGATCTTTACATTTATCGGGTCTTATTAATTTTTGTGCAGTATGATGGATAATGTTTAACTAGCTTATGTATTTTGTTGTGTACTTGCCCTGTAGCGTAATAGTTATAATAATTTGAAGTGCTGTGCACTTGGAGTACTTTTGTTTACACCCTCTTTGCCAAATGAATGTTTCAGTAGCCGTACAAGTTTGCATGCCTTCTCATGGGATAGTAGTCTTGTGACATCAACTGAGAAAGATGCTGGTTCTTACTTGTTATATACCTGAATATACTTGGTAAAGAAATAAAATCAATTAACTGTGGAATATACATTTACAGTTCATATGTTTTTGGTGGCAGCTAGCCCAGTTCTGGAGCCTACATGATCATGCAGTGGTTTAGAACTATTGGCAAAATATGGAATTATTTCCAGGCCATGTTTGGTACACAGAATGGAAGTTAAAAGATAAAAAAAACAAAATTCTGGAGTACTTTTTGAAGAGGCAGGATCGTTTGATACCGGTGTCAAATTTTAAATTTGACACCTTATTTGACAGTCGTTAGATCAAAAAAGATCGATGGTGTCGCATGCTTACAAATTAGAGCTGTTGATCTTTTCTGATCTAACGGTTTTCAGATGAGATGTCGAATTTAAAATTTGACACCTTTTTAAATATATATGACATAATTAACTTGTATCGAACCACTATATAAGAACAAGAATTTTACTTTTAATTTTAACTACTAATTTTATTTATATCTAGGATTTTATAAAAGTTATGTTGTAGGAAAAGTGATTGTGTAATGTTATAGAGATTCGTTTTGCATGCCAGAGTTTTTTTTTTTTTTTTGCTGCGGACCCCACAAAATGTTGTGAGTGTAGGAAAGTTTTTCTAATCATGTTAAATGATAGATGATAAACCCTTATATCTAAATGCTCTAACTGTCATTAATCACACTTATATATAAATAATTAGAAGTATTAAATATAAAGGAGACCAATGTTTAAAATTGAGTATAACAGACCAATATAAGTTGATTCCGACCCTGTGATTCTACATTAATACAATAAAATCATGACAAAATAAAAGCATTCGATTATTCGTATATAAAAAATGAATTAATGTTTTTCATATTATAAAAGATAAATTTTATCTCCTACATAAATATCAAAATATATAAGATTTATATTTTTTTTATTCGTCTCTTCATATCACCTCACATGACCCTATACATTTTTTTTTATGTGTAAAAGATAATTTTACACAAAGAAATTCACCAATTACCATGTTAAACTAGATCTCATTAGTGAGAATATATGTTGTACTATACCTTCCATTTATTTTTCATACCACTATCGTATTTCCCATATCAAAGGAAAAAAGTTTATCAATGGATAGTGGGATAAAAATTATACAAGCTGCAAGACTTTAATCTTACGAAGCCAGCACTACCGAGTTTTTCAACTATTCCTTCCACTTTTGGGCTATACTAGTTTACTCTTAGGAGAAACAATTCATTTAATTTCGTGCTTTCAAACGAACGCTAATAAGGATATGTACTTGCTACAACTATATGTTAAAGAACTACGAGGCAACAGATTATCCAAACAACCCCTACCCAGAAATAATAATAATAATAATAATAATAACAATAATAATAATAAATAACAACAAATCAAAATGCTAAAAAAGGAAAAATTAATTCAGTGGAGCGAATTATTCTGCATCTGAGACCTCATCTTCATCTTCCTCCAAAATGTAGACCAGGGCACGCTTCCTTGCAGCAAATACACAAGCCACGCCTCTGGATGCTGTTCGCCAGTTATACGAGGGAACAGAGGAGACACAGTTAACCAGTTTGCTTATAGTCAGATTAACATAATAACCAGCTTGACAATTAAAAACTGAGATGAACTATATTTAAGGGAGAAATTTTTTATTATTCAAAAGGATCGACTTCATTTAATTCAGAAGTTTGTTATTTAAAAAAAAAAAATTCGATTTCAAGAACCGTTTAATGATTGATCCTTGAATATAATAAAACAAATCTGTAGATCCCCATATCTAATTTCTCTAAAACATATAATACAAAACCCACATGCATTCCAAATTCTAACACGTCAAAACCCGGACATCTGGATACTGACAAATGTTAATGGAAGACTAAATGGAAAAAACAATTCTTCCCGAATTTGGTTGATTTTTTTTTTCTTAAGCGAAAATATGTTTTGTTGACTTCCTAAATTGGAATTCGTATGCATAACATGCATCTATGTATAATATGCGTCAATCTTTTACGTCTTATTCCGATTTATTAGCTGCACGAAAGGTGAAGACCAACACCCCACACTATGATATTAGTTCGGACCAATTATATTGCATGTAATTAAACTTGGGTGCAGATATTCTGCGGTTAAGTAGAATTAGAATATACTTATGATTTAGCATGGTATAAGTTCTCCATCACTTTGATATTTCCCAGGAACTTGTGCTAGGCAGATTGTTCTCGTACAATTTTGATGCTTTTAAGACAGAAAACGAGAGAGTGAGTACTCACCACTAACTGCCAACGGAGCAATTACAGAATGAGGGATGGTGCGAGCTTTCTCATCCCCTATGTGCAGGTAAGCGACAGAGTCCTGGATGCACATAAATTACAAAACATGACTATAATGATGGAATATAGAAATTATATATAGCTTCATAAAGGATAAATTATGTAAGCAATTTACTTTAGTGGAATTTACTATATTGAACATAGATAATGAGATTAATTGATGGTAGTTTACTAGTTTTAAGCTGGAAAGAAAGGGGAAAATCTTAAATATTTTTTCAAAAAAACAAATGCAGTCCTTGAAATATTACTTGATTCTCAATCTGGTCCATAACATTCCATCATTTTGTTGGTCTGATATTTTGTATTTATGTCAAGAAGTTATTTGACTTCTTTCTCTCGGTAGACTCAATAGCCAAATCTGCTAGCATGACTATTCTAAATTGATGTGCCACGTCTCACATGGCTCTGATCTTATTATCAACTATTTGACACTAGCAAAGCAAATAGGGCAGTAAATAGATGCATGAAATCAATCCCACTTGCTGAGTCAGCACCTATGCTGTTAGGGGAGAATATAGTTGCTAACAGAATGCATGATGACAAAAAGTCTAACAGAATGCACCTATGCTAACATGTCTAACAGAATGCATGATGACATCGTGGTTAAATAGAGAAAGTTGTATGATAGTAGACACTCTTGGGAAATTTGGGCTTGTATTGGGAGCGTTACAGAGCAGCTCGAATTGCTCCGAAGGGTGTTTGGGTTATCTTTCTGTTCCAGTTTACTCTCTTTTTTGTAACTTTCTTGTCTTGAGAAGTTGGAGTTTGTAATTTGGTAGCAGAATTCAATTGAATCTGCTACATCTATATCAGAATCTGTTTCTTGTTTCTTCATTACATTTCTGGTATTAGTTAATTCCTATCATAATGATAAGATCCATTCATGGGCTGCGACAGTTTAAACTTACAGGATGCACTGACTCTTGACAGTCCATAATGACATGATTGAGGATAAAAAAATTAATCTCTCTCAGCCTTTGGATTAGTAAAAGAACTATACAGAATAGAGGGGAAGTTCCCTACCTTAGGAGGATGTGTTTCTTCTGGACACCAAAGATTTAGTCCTTGATTTCTGGAGCATCTCAATTACTTCCTAGGTTTGCACAATTACCCAGACTTATACGCAGTATTCCGTATTCATACATACGTAAAATATTTATTCCTTATTTATTTGTTTTATTATCCTTTTTCCCATTTTTTATAAATTGTATTTACTATTGGCACATATACCAAGGCTGAGCTTCTCCCTTCTGAAGAGATATAAGGATAAGCAAAAAGGAAAGGAAAAAGAAACAGTACCACATATACAACTCACAAACATAAGAACAAGAGTGGTCTAAAAGAAGTGGAAACATATGACGTAATTTGCAAAGACCCTCAAGTCCATAGTTTTAACTTTAATGAATTTGAACTTCTATAAATAGCAATTTATAAAAGCATTGGTTACAAAGATAACTAATTTATCCATCAACAATGAAAACAACGGACATGGTACGACTTACCTTCAGTTCTTGTAACCTCCAGGCATCTATATAAGCAGATCTTGATATAGAGACATATGGTAGATCACTAGCTTGCAGAATCATCATACAAGCATCTCCGGCACTTTCTGACGTAGTAGTAGCTTTGTTTAGTAACAAAGCAATTTGACTATCCTATTTCAAACAACACATTTTAAAAATATCAAATCTCAAGATTTGCTATTAGGTTATAAATTGGGACTAGAACAGTCATTTGAAATATTTCCAATTTTCTCCGATGTTACCTTATACAAAGACAGATCCACACATTGATAATCAACAGGAATACATAACAGAACAGCTTCCAAGGAACTATTCCCCTTCTGTAGACACTGTGAGTCGTGCATAAATCCTCTGACTATGCATATGCAATTTACTATATCTGAGAAAGACTCATCAGGTACTTGGAAAGATATGTAATCGATGAACTGATTTTGACTAGTGTAATGTGACAAAGAAGCTCTTGAGGAATCCTACAGAAAGCAAGGAATGAAGAAAATAAGCATACAGCATTTTGATAGATTTAGAAACCAACCGATATCAAATTCAAATGACTCTAGATATATAACAATAAAAGGCCTCATATGCACTAGATTAGAATATTAAAAATTAGCAAAGATGTTCATTATATCAAGAAGTACCTCGTAATATGATACTGAAGTGGGAATTCTCATGGATGAAGATTCTTTTGGCAAGGAAGGAAGAGGAAACAGTGGTAATAAATCCTCACAAAGTATCTTTCTTGAGATTATAGTAAAAGGCATTTGAAAAGCCTCTTTAAAGCTGAAAGCCAATAAAGTCACAATGAAAATCTGAAAGAAATCCAGTGACATGGAACAATGTGAAAAAGATATATTTGGGATTTAGAAGACCTAACTTTTATTATCTTCTCTGCTGAGTGAAAATGGGCAAGTTTTTGAGGTAAATCAATTTCAAATATCAACATCAACAACACTTTTATCCCAAACTAATTGGGATCAATGGTAGATGAACCCAAATGAAAGGTATGAAGGGATAAAAATAAAAATAAAATAAATAAATAATAATAAAAAAATATATATAAATAAGTAAAAATAAAAGGGGTGTAAAAAAATAAAAAATCAAATAAATAAATAAAAAGAAAAGGGAAGAAGATGGGGAAGGCCGGGGGGGGGGGGGGGGGGAGATAAAGGAAAAGAGAGGGAAAAGAAGAAAGGGGAAGGGGGGGGGGGAAAAGGGGGGAGGGGGGGGGGGGGATAAAGGAAAAGAGAGGGAAAAGAAGAAAGGGGGGGGGGGGGGGGAAGAGGGAAAAGAACTAAAAAGGGACCATCTGGAGGGGGGGGGGGGAGATAAAGGAAAAGAGAGGGGAAGAATGAAGAGGAAAAGAACTAAAAAGGGACCATCTGCAATATAGGAATAACAACGGGTCTAACCCTCCACCATGCTAATAGCTTTTCTCCATTCCGCCCATAAGCACACCACCCGCCAATCTATATCCCACTCCATTAAGTCTTGTTTTACTACCTTTCCCCAAGTAAATTTCGGTCTACCTTTACATTTCTTTTTTCTGTCAAGCTCTTGGTAACAAACTTTTATTCTTACGGGAGTATCCAGGGGCCTTTTCATTAAGTGCCGAAACCACCTCAATCTATGTTCTCTCATCTTTTCAGCCACTGGTAGTACTCCTACCTTACGTCAAATATCTTCATTTCTTATCTTATCCATCCTCGTATAACCACACATCCACCTTAACATCCTCATCTCTGCTACTCCCATTTTATGTTCATGTTGCCTATGTGCTGGTCAACATTCAGCTCCATATAACATTGCACGTCTTACTGCAGTTCTATAGAATTATTTTTCTTTTAGCTTGAGCGATCACATAAATCAATTTCAAAACAAGAAGAAAAAAAAAATCATTTTCATTGGTAATATTTTAAGATTGTATGCATTCAAGCTCATCATCTAAACTTGTAGAGTAATAAATTGAAAGAGTCATAATGCTTCAGAGTTCATATACACCAAGATTCTCTAGGTAATAGAACTGAGAACAATTCCATATTTCTTTTTATTATGGAATAAGCATTTTTACAAAGAATGGAAATAGTTTTTTCATGACATTTTCGCAAGATTTCTGCAACATTGTTCATAATAATTTCTGATTTATCATATCAGTAACTTGGTGATGAGTGCAACATAAAGGCAAAACCAACAGCAACAGCCAAACCTTATCCAATTAGAAGGAATGAAAGGACAAAGAGAAATACCTGAATTCCATCTGCTGAAATTCTTTAGCCAATGTTCTCCTTAGATATTCAGTGTCAGAAAATCCCCCAAACTGAACTAATTCTCTAACTCTTTGCATTGTTTCCCTGAAGAATTTGACAAAATCATATTTGAATCAGAAACTCATACTAATATGAACAAACTATTATAAAGCATGCACACTTTCTGAATATTTTGTATAAGACCATCTACACAACATTCTATCACTTACTGGAAATTCATTCATGCTTCTTTCCTATATTTGATTTTTTTAGATTTGGGAAGGCATCTTGTATAAAAATTAGGGAATATTTATGGGTTGGGGCTCATTCTTCTTTTATTTCCACCCCCTTCTGAATGATTAATCTTCTCCATGTTACTATATCATTAGCAACTTCTATTCTCTCCAGAATACTTAATCTGGAATTTCCTTTTTCCCCAGAGAAGTTTTGGAACTAGAATCACTTTTTGGTTTGCTAAACCCTGCTCACCATTCTTCAGTAGATAGCAGGATTTGGTTTTTAAACTCCCTTGGAGTGTGCTCTAGTAAATACTATTTCAGTTCATTATTTATTCTCCAAATAAGGAAAACTTTTTTTCATGCAAATCCCCATTGGAAGTCCAAGCTCCCTCTAAGGAGAAAATTTTCATTTGCACTAAGCACTTAGAAGGATAAATACAAATGATTTCATGCAGACTTGCAGAGAATACAAAGCTCTCCCCTACTGTTTGAATTATTAATTTCACTAATTCCAAGAATAGTAGTCATTTATTTTTACATTTTTCAGCTGCTAGATTATTGTGGCATAGACTCTGTCTTTGGTAATTTTGGTGAATCTTGATCTTCCAGAGTTGTAAGAAATTTCTATTATGTCATTTCTGATGTTTTGGGAGGAGTAAAGATGGGAAAGTACTTTGGAGGTGTGCAGTGTACGCCGTAATTTGGTGCTTATGGGTTAGAAAGGAATGCCAGAATTTTCAAGTACAACTTTTTGCTTCTCTCTCTCCTATGGGATAAGGCAGTTTTCTTTGCTTCTCTATGGTGCTCAACTAAAGGAATTTCACTTTTTTGGAGGGTTTCATTGTGAGAAATGTAAAGAGATAGGCAAGCTTTACGTAGTTCTTCCTTCTTCTTTTTTCTATGGTGGATTTCTCGCCTCTGTTCTTTTACTACTCTCTTTCTCTTCCTCAATAGCATTTCTGAATTTGTAGCAGAGGTTGAAAATCATATTCCTGGACATGATATATAAACCTTCTTGATATATAACTATTAAATTTACCATTTCATTCATATCTGATTTCCTAGAAATAGAAATATCAAGTGTGAAGCGTTAATAACATTCAAAGCTCTATAATAGCTGTACAAGCTAGAGTTGTGCCAATACTATCACAAAGCAAAGATATGTTATTGTGATCTGGATGTACATTGCAAATTGACAATAAATTTGGATCAAATAACAAACGAATTGGGAGTAGAAAACAAAACTTACAAATCAATTTCAACATCATAATCTGTTTCTGATATTTCCAGCAATTGTTTAACTGGATCTTGTTCATAAAGAAACTTGAGGAATATAATAACAAGTTCACTGCCAAAACCAAAATTAGATTCAGACAGAAAACATCTTTTACAATCAAAACATTAAGGAATGGTTAATCCAACCTGTTATATGGTAGAAGCTGGTCACTTGGCTCTGACATGAGTAATTTTATACACTTTA
This sequence comes from Gastrolobium villosum, assembly GCA_032173675.1. Classification (NCBI taxonomy): domain Eukaryota; kingdom Viridiplantae; phylum Streptophyta; class Magnoliopsida; order Fabales; family Fabaceae; genus Gastrolobium; species Gastrolobium villosum. The sequence continues at coordinate 188,878 of JAVKPL010003932.1, forward strand.
ATAGCCAGTTGAAGAAGTTTGAATACTGGTTGATGAAAAGTAGGAAACCAAAAGAAAAAAACAAAAAAACAAAAACAAAATTAACAGACAGAATATGCTTATACAAAAATGCATCTACGGAACATCTTTTGAACATTGCTTTTGTTCAAACAAGTGAAATCTAAATACTCCTCTTTGATATTACAATATGTTCACTTAACCATAGCATAAGAAATAGATACATATTCAAAGAAAAAAAGCTTCAAACAAAATGAGATAATACATACATCACCATTTTAGAGTCGAGTGTTCATCCAACTAAAAAGTATTGCTTCTAACTTGATGGAAAAACAAGTAACAAAAGCTATAGGTATGAAGAAACACCTCTCACGAATCACTCAAATTCAAGAAAAAATGAATCAATATAATACTTATTCACACAAGATATTTAATTGGTCATGAACTCCTATGTATTTTGGTTTGGATAGTTTATATCCCCAGTTCTTTTCAGTGAGCAAATTCATCATGTGGATTTAAAGGTGATGCCAAATGTAATATAGTACATTAATGAGGATGAGATGAGTGTACCTGCAATAGTCTGTTTAAAATTGATTGTTAAGTGTTACAACTTGATCAAAAGTCTAGAAATTTAAAGTTTCTACATGACCGAAGACTTCATTAAATTGTTAACCTATTGTTCAGGGGACTTGTTTTAATCAGGATATCTATTACCTTACGAAGTACTATTTGTAGGGTGTTTGGTTTTGTTTGTTGCTCCTAGAATCACACTTGACCTCAAAAAAAGCAGAAAAAAGCCAAGAGTTACTTCAGGCTTTTTGACTACAAAAGTAATTTTGTGGTTTCACCAGATACCCAAAGTGGCACTTGGAAGTTAAGCTGGTTTACATGTGTTAGTAAGTTTAGGAATATTCTGGAATCTTTGCAAGAATATACGTGTAACTGAATTTAGATTTGATGACTAACTGAATTATCGATATTTGATTATATCCCCCCCCCCTCTTTGTCCATGTTCTTTCTAGAGTTTCCTTTTAAATTTATCCTTTTAATTATTTATTATAAGTGAATTAATATACTTTAGTCATAGAACTATACACAGATTTTGCATTATTATTACAGCTCACATGAAAGTATATAGTTGATAACAATTTGAAAATGATGAAACTATTATAATGTTGATAGTAACAGAGTATACATTGGAAATAATGAAGCTAAATTCTGCAAGAGCCATTTCAAACTTTAAAAAAGGCACACCTGCTGCACGACAGATGAAAGAACCCTCATAAATCGTTCAACTTGTACAAGTAGCATACCAGCCTTTTCTGTTGCATTATTAATAAGTGACTCATCCAAGCCAATCCCATGATAGCGTGCACGCCATCTTGAAAGCCCTCTTAGTTCTCCCATTCTGAATACAATGACTTCTGCAGCAGGCTGACAAAATACATCTCTTAAAGTTTCATATATAAGAGCTTGGAGTGGAGTTTGTATGAATACTTCAAATAGATTAAAAAGCAAATGAAGTTCTAATCCCATGTCAAGAATGGAAGAACCAATCATCCAAAAACTTTAATTCATTAGGTGAATACACACGAATGATTTTATATATCTTAACAATTGATACAATACACTGCCATGCACTAAGTGAGTTTTGATCTCCTGGACGTACTCTCCATCATTGTTATAAAAGTAGGTGAAGCTAACTTTTTCCTTTGAAAAAAATTAAGAAAAAAAATTATATGAAGGTTTCTCTGTGACCAAAAACTGAAATTTAGCTTTAGAATTATAAAATCAATTGCAATACTTCTAAAAGACATTGAAATTCAGACACTTCAAGCTGATCACAAGGCAACAGCTTCTAATGACCCAAACCATTGTGCTAGGAGGAGGCTTGGCCATCGGCCTACTTTGCGAAGGCATGGCAGCAGTGAAATTACCTATGTCTAACCTACTTATGAGGCTTGAAGAAAAGTTACAGAAACAACAAAAAGACGTTGACAGAGTCTTCATTGATCAAGAAAAAAGCCTATGATAGGATGCAACAAGAAGTCTTCCGACATGCACATTTTAAAAATGTATGCTTCCAAGCAGGAACACATTGCTCTCAATTAGTAAATATAGCTGCAGATGGGAGAGTTCAATGTTGCACCTGGAGGTGGTCCAAGACAATACGTTGAAGTTCTTTCCCAGCACCACAAAGAACCTTTGAAATACGCTTGACACCCTGTAAAGCAATAAACTTTCTGAATGAAAACTACATTCATAAACTTTTCATGAAGAAGTAAACACATGACAAGATAGATAAGGCTGTCCATATACCACTTCACCAAGAGTGTTAACAAGAAATTGATGAACTGCTGGACCAGTCCTTGCACCACCCAAAAGGCTCAAAAACTCCTCTTGAGGAGAGGAATCAAATCCTAGTCATGAATGATAGAAACAAATGAATTAAAGGATATAACAAAAATGAATTCTATAACTGTTATTCAGTTACCGTGATCTATAATCAGAGTAGACAAAGAGCTGAACTTCTCCTGAAATGTGTGCATGGCATCAGACCACTGCCTACACATAACTGATAACGATGTCCGAACAACCTCAGTCAAATCCTCAATATTAGAAGCTTGTTGAGCTACCTGATGGAGCTCATTTTTCCTATACAAAGGTAGAGGGAATCGAATTGCAGAAATAAGAGGCAGAAGGAATGTCCCTTATAAAGCATGACCACATCATTTACATTTGTTTTTCTCTCAAAGACATAAGGTTTTATATTTTACAAAACAAAAATGAGGCATCTCGAAAGATTGTAAAAGTAGAACATTCAAGTCATGTAACAGTAGAACATTGTATTTCTCAAATAATGTTTACCTATTCCAAAATATAGATGTATCCAGTGCTAAGCAATGCAGGCCATGCTCATTAAGCCCAGCCATGTGATCACCAACTTCAACAAGGTCTCCTGAGCACATGACTATCAAACGACAAAGATCTTTTGATAAAGCAACCTAGTGACATGTAACAACATCAGCTTCTACAAGTAATCAGCTTAAGCTTTTGGTAGAGAAGTGGACTGAAGTTTGATGGGGGGAAGTGTATTGGCCAAACTTCAAGCCAAAAAGGATCTAGCATGATGGGTGAGAGTTAGAAATGTAATATGAAATCATTTATGTGCCTACGCTTAAAAGTTTAAGCTTTTAGAGGAGTTGATTCATTACAGGTACTAATTAACTTATGCAAGTTGTAGTTTCAACTTTTTTCTTTCTTCCCTGATTCATTCAAGCATTAATACGCATTAAGCATGGAATCTCACTTTCACCCCCCCCCCCCTTCTCCTCTAAAGGTTGAGTACATAGCATTGGGTCCAATAGTTCACTAATCTTTTGGCAGAATTTCGAACAAAGACAAAGATAGTTTGTCATCCTTGACATAGTTCATTCTGCTGCCTCAGTGGAATTTCGCTTTGCTCCATCTCTCATATTTCATAAGTTTAAAATACTCATACATATGCTAATAAATCATACTATTTAATTTCAAGCATCAAATTATTGTTTTGTATTTTCCTGCTTGTCCCCAACTAAGGGGAAAGAGTTCCTCAAATTATGTTCAGCAGTCAATATAGAAAGAGAATCTACCTTGTGTATGGAAGCATTTAAAAGTTGATGAGTTGTTTCTGCACCATTGCAGGAAGCAGGAAAGATGAGGTTATGTATGTTCTGAAATACCAACAGGCATAAGAAGTTTTTAATATTAATTGAAAAAGAAAACATAATAATAAAAAATAAAGGCAATAAAAAAATAGACAAGGCTAATTTGGTATTAATTTTTAGTATCGGTTATTTTAGAAGTGTTTGTCTGCAAAAACTTTATTGGTTTTCTCAGAAAAATATCAACAGTATGTGTGATATCTTCTAAGATAGGACAATTATTATGTTATTAGGAAAATCTTAGTTAATTAAGTAGTAGATTATACTACACCTAAAGTAAACACATAGTTGCCTTTTCGTAGTCATTATTTTTAGTAAGTTAAAGTAATGTATCACGATTATTTAGAATCTCATTAATAAAACATGCTTTATTGTCCTCCCTCCCCCTCTTCTCTCTCTGATCCCTAAAATTTCAATAGTATTATAAATTTCTTGGAGTGAAAAGTTATGCTAAGCTCACTAATAAGGAAAATTGTACGAGCAAGAAGGGTATGTTACAGCATTAAGATTTACATTGAATCAAGAGCACCATAATAGTTATCCTCATTTAGTTAGAAACTAAGAGAGCATTTGCAGTTACTTTAGTTAAGCCAGACAATCAAATATTAATTATCGCTGCAAACTAAATTTCAATTAATTCTTAAGCATTCTGATCTTGAAATACAGCTTAGTAGGTTTCCAGAGATTATTTTCAAAAATAAAAATAAAAAATCAAATTGATTGGAAGGAGATAAAGTAATATATCAACTAACACAATCCCAAAGTTTAGGATGGCAATCCACATCACACCTCAGCAATTAATTTGTGTTATGAAAATTGATAACTTATATGACAGACAATAACTTACAACTTTCCCTATAGGGAAGATGCCAAATATACTAAAACAAATGTTTCCATCTTTGTCTCCACTACACAGGATGTTGAATCGTTGGTGGGAGGAATTTGACAGCTCTTGAAATGAATCTTCACCATCATCCATGAAGCCATTATCCCCAGATACCAATCCGGGCATACGAGGAACTCTTGGGGCAGGAGGAAAGAATCGAGAGGTTCTATCTTCATACTTTGAAGTGTGACCACAGTCATCCTGAAAGAAAATTTAGGGAGGAAAAATTAAAATACTGGAAAATGCAATCCAATCCAACCCCTTCACAAAAAATGAAAAAGAGGAGAAAGCGTGCAAATACACCCTACAGAAAGGGGGAAGGGTGAGTAGTTGTATACCATCGATATAAGAAATATTAATGTGGGATGGTACTTGTGCATAGTTTCTGTTGAAGAAACAATGGATAGGCGTTTTTATTTGGAACAAACTTTTATTAGTAAAACAAGGAGAAATAAGAGAAACAATAAACCATAAGAATGTAATTGGTATTTTATACTTTTGAAATTGTTTTCCTCTTGCTTTGTTTTTGTTCCACCATATGTTTTACGCATTCTTCCAATCTTTAACTCTAATTCCAACTTAATCATAACCATGAACAATAACACAAACCAAACAGAAATCATCTTAAAAGAATTACACTGCTACAGATTATTTTATAAGAAATACTTCATGTATGGTGTGATAGCTGAACTTTATGATCAGCATATACTATATTCACTACGCATTAGAAAATGATGTCCATGATTTAACACGTGGCTTAGCATCATGTGCCATTTGGATTTTACAAAATCAAGGTATACATAAAAACATTATTTTAGTAGATAGTAAATATCCTCGAGACATTCCTCTGAATCAATTTTTAAAAATCAAACTACTAAATATCAAAAGTAGCCATTACATGGGAAGAAGCATACTGTAATTAGGTGACTGTCCTCCTCCCAGTTGAGACATATGACGGAGGCACAATGTGACTTTAAGCTTCTTAACAGCTTTCCATTCTGCCTTATACAAAATATCAGGAATTAGTTACACCATAAAAATTTAAAGGAAACCAACCATAAACCCTATCCACACAGGTGGAAAGACAAAAGCACCACCACAAAAGGAAACCAAGCATAAACCCTATCCACACATAGGTGGAAAGACAAAAGCACCACCACAAAAGGAACAGATCCACTTTCTCTATCTTCTTATATTGACAGGAAAACAAGCCTGTTCAAAGTTAGATTCTTACTGAATTTCTTCCTTGGATTGAAGAATACCTTATTGCTAACTTGTTAGACTAGCAAATCTCAAGTATCTTATTATCAAAGTAATATTGAACAAGTAGAGACTTTGGTCCAGAATTATGGCCAGTATAGACATCCAGTAATGTCACAATGGTAAAAGTGCACAACAATAGACTCAAACCAATATTTCAATACATCAACATAACAAACAAAATCATATTTGACACTAAACATGAAGCAGCTTGTTTACTCTGGTATACCTCTGAATAAACAGTCAGTCTAGGAACTCTAAGAAGCTCCAAAAATACATTTTTCCCTTTAAACTTCACAGGGCACCATATGAAATAAAACATTTATTAAAACATAATTAGGTGTATAGAATTGATCGAGAATAAATGCCTAAAAAGATTATTCTGAAAAAAAAAAAAAAAACTACTACCCACTTCAACATCATGCAGCGACAACGTTCCATCCTCAAGCCCAACAGCAATTGCTTTGCCATCAGGACGCCAACACAAGGACGTTATGCATCTTCCTACAGGAAAAAGAAACATACAATTAACAACCAAGCACAGCAGTTGTAATATCATTTGATACACAACCACGACTTCAAAATCCAAACGAGAGACTAGACCAAAACGGTGTTTATTCTTTCAAGGAAGTTTCAAATTTCAACCATTTCACAAAGAACATGATAGAATATCACATGTTCCAACTAAGCAATTTTCACAATCAATTAACAAACAAATAGAGAAATCGTTGAGAGACCTGGGGATATGGTCCACAAGCGTTGCCAATTGAAACGATGGAGCAAAATCTTAGAATCATCAGTAACCATAGCAAGCAAGTCCTTCTCGGGATTCCACTCCGCAATTTTAATCTATTATTCCAAAATTCATTCACAAAAACAAACAAACTATAAAAACGGCGCATCTAATCTAAATCAACAGTTACAGAATGCAACATGAAATTTGCAAAAAAAAAAAAAAAAAAACCTGGGAGGCGAGAGGTTTATCGAATTGTAGCTGAAAGGGAAGCACACGACATGATTCGTCGATTTCCATATCTAACACAAACGCTGAGCTTGATCAAAAAGTTAAAATGTGAAGTGATTCAGTTAAATTAATTTAGCAAAGAGCAAATGCCGTGAACGAAGCAAAACCCTAAGCAGTGTAGCAGTGAAGGTGGTAGTAAGAATTAAGATATAAGAAATGGGAGGGAACGAAACTCCGGGGCGGGCTTTCTATTTTTTTATTTTTTTTATTTTGTAGTCTGTGTATTCAACTTCAACTTCAACTTCAAAGTGTTTAGTTTGATAGAAACGTGTTGCTTTTGCAGCAAAATAAAGAGTAAATTTTAATAACGCAAGGTAGCTCATTTCGCCGTTGAGCTCTCAAGTGATTGTTTGGTGCAGTGATCAAATCCTGCTTCAAGCAGTTTCTTAGAAAATCTTTATAAGTCAAAAAAATTTGATATTGGTATCCCAAGAGCATGGTGTCCGGAGAAGGTTTAATGGGGATACCTACCGGCAATGTACCCAAAAAAAAATTAATAGAATATCATTAAGTTTATCTAGAATTTTTAACAAATTGACACCTCCTTAATGCAAAGTATAAAATAATTATATATAATTGGATAAATTTAATTCATAATTGTTTTATAAATTAAAACTAAGATTCATATTGAATCAATCAATCTCCACACACACACACAAAAATGTCAAACAATTTGTTTAGATTTTTTATTTTTTAAATCAATTTATTTCATACAAAGGTTTGTTTCGTTTTTAAATTGAACAGAGGAAACCGAAAAACAATATCATTGCTTCTTCCTATTTTTTTTGTCAAGTTTTAATCTTTTAAAGTGAGAAGTACACGTTAAAAAATAAACTAAAAGGTATAATTAGTATAAATTGCTTACAAATTAAATTAAACTTTTATGAAATACAAATACAGCATAGAGGCAAAAGATATTTAAGAATTTAATTATTTTAATTAAAAATCATCGTTTAAGCTTAACAATTTAATGTGCGACCACTGCTTTAAAACTTTAAATTTATCCACACCAAAAAAAATTAAAATTTATTTCTTATTAGGGAAAAACATCTATCATTTTAAAGGATACAAACTTATATCATTTTAGATCCTAACCATTGATTTCTGTTCATCAACGGTTATAATCTATTTCGTCAAAGTTAATGGGCCAAATTTATTATTAATTAATTAATAATTTTGATCCAATAAATTATAACCGTTGATGGGCGAAAATCAACGTTTAGGATCTAAAATGATATAAGCTTATATCCTTTAAAATGACAGATGTTATTCCCTTCTTATTAATATCAAATTAAGAATCTCTCCTCTCTAGGTTGCTCGTTACATTACAACAGAGTAGGGTGATAATAAGGCCAGGGGCCTTAGGCCCTGCCCGACTCGGCCCGTCATTTTTATTTATTGGACCCAGACTTATGCTCATGCAAAAGCTTTTTTATCTAAAATGTCTCAGGCTTCCATAGCAAAGCCCAGCCTTGAAACCTTGGAGGCTAGCCCGTATATAATAAATTTATTTATTTTTTATATTTTTATATTAATCATTTGAGACAGCGAGTGCCATTTTTCATAATTACTAACAATATTTCATAATTACTAACAACTATTGGTAAAGAAATAAGAGATATGAAGATGAAGATATAAGATGTAGAAAAAGAAAGATTAAAAATGACAACAAAAAGATGCAGGTAATTCCGATGCTTTGGCAACCAAAGGGAGACTATTAGACACCTGGGATCTACAACTTTTTCTTGAAGTCCCTATGGATTGTAGAGAGCTGTTTGCTAGAGATTTGATGACACTACTTGCCCCAAAATCTATTTTGTTTCTAGCTTTGTTGCCTTCCCCTTTGTTCAAAAAAAAAAATTAAGGAAAAACAACGTAAAGTAAAGTAAATGTGCCGTTGTTATTTTGACTTTTTAATATTAATGTTTTTTTATTATAAAAGAAACAGCTATTATTTTCTTACAAAAAAATACATACGAGTGCATGATTAATGGGTTAAACATTGCTGCAAATTGAAAGATAAGATTTTTATTTTTAATAAATAAATAGGCCACAGGCTTAAGACAGGTTTTTATTTTTTGTAAATGAACCAGGCCACAGGCTAATATTATATTCGTAACAGGTAACAGGCTAAGGCCAGTCTAACACGTTTAAATACAGGCTTGGCCCATCAAGATTAAAGCTCTGCTCGACTCGGTCCGCTAACACCCCTACAACAGAGTTACAACTAAGGGCCTGTTTGGTGAGATGTATAAAGTGGGATAGTATAAGCTTATACTATACGTCTATGAAGCACCGACACTTCAAAAATCCTAACGTGTCGTGTCCGACACTTCCCGACACTCTCGGACACTCCGACACTCCTCGACACTCCAACACACGTTATAGAAATTCAAAAAAATATTTAAAGGTTATATTGCGTTGAGTTTTTAGTTCCAACTATTAGATTCGTTGGATTATGATTACTATTTTATTGATTTTAATATAAATATTTGAGATATCTTATGTTTTTTTGCAAAATTTATGAATATTATAAGTTTAGATTCATTTTTTTATTAAATTATTAAATATTAAATATAATATACACCACATAAATTAAAAATATTATTTAATATCAAAACGTGTCCTAACGTGTCAAATCTAACATTTTTTAGAATTAACGTGTCGGAGTCTCGTGTCGTATCGTGTCACGTGTCCCGTGTCAGTATCGGTGCTACATAGCTATACGTTATGACATTTTCAGTTGTTTGGTGTGACCATCGTATAATATAAGCTTATACAGCAGGACCCCTTTATACATCAAAATGATGTATAACTTAATCCGACCTATGAGTGGTTGATTAGGCCTGATAAGGGGTTGATGTATTAATATTGCTTACAAGTACAATTCCCAAGAACTAATATATCATTTCAGTATTTATATATTAAAATAGTTTTTTTAATATATTAATTTTTAAAATATTGGAGGATATTATCTTATACAGTATCATACCAAACACTGGATAGTATTAAAATTTAATCAGGTGTTATACTATCAGGTCTTATCATATACTATGCACCAAACATGCCCTAAGAGCATGTCTAGTGTGATGTATAAGGCTTGATAGTATAAGCTTATATTATACGTTATGACATTTTTAGTTGTTTGGTGTGACCATCGTATAGTATAAGCTTATACAATAGAGTCTCTTAATACATCAAGATTATGTATAACTTAATCAAGTCTAAGGGGGGATTAGGCCTGATAAGTGGTTAACGTAATAATATCACTAATTGGTGCGATTCTCAAGAATTAATATATTATTTTAATATTAATAATTAAAATAAAAAATTTCAATATATTAATTTTTAAAACATTGTAGATTTTTATTTTTATAAAATTTAATATATTTGTTTGGACACAATGATCAATAGATTTTTATGAAAATTAATATCATATGGCATATTTGAAAAAATTATATAAATTTTTTATTAAAGGGTATTTTTGTTGTTTACCACAAAAGGGTATTTTTGTTAAAAATAATTATTTTTATCGTATCTAGTATTATATAGTGCATTACCAGACATTGGATTATATTATCTTATACAATATCATGTCAAACGCTGGATAGTATTAATTCTAATCAGGTCTTATACTACCAGGTCTTATCTTATACTATACACCAAACATGCCCTAACTATTGTATCAAAATCCTTTATGGAATTAATGTTTCTCATATTATATGAGATAGTTTTTTCTTATAAATATACATAAAAGTATGTAAGGCTCATCTGAAGTCATGTTTCCCATTCTTTACACCGAAAAACAAAAAGATCTATTTCTTCAAAACTAACACTACCTCCTTTAATGATTATCATTAACATAATATTACTATTATGGGTTAAGCAGATGTAATGTGACTTGACCTAAAGATTGATTAAGTTACATTATATACTACGGGTAATACATAGTGTATTTCAGAAATAAATTATGTACTACACATAATATATTTGGTAAGAGAGAGAAACACTATATAGTAGTCGTAATATATAGTGTAACGTGAAAATCCTTAGGTCAAGTCACATGACAAATTATTTTGCCTATTATTATATGTGATTCCCCCAAAAATATTTCAAGTATTCTAATAATCATAGATTAGATCATTTTCACAATTTTGCTCTCCATCATAATTGTCAAAGATTGGATCGTTGAAATAATTATGTTCTTCATTAGAATAATCATAGATTAGATCAATGTTACAATCTTGTTCTCTATTGAAGTCATCATATATGGGACTACCATCATATACTGAAATGTAAGGAATCTTGATGGTCATCATGCTTTCTTCAAAAGTGGATAATTTCCAAGTCGTACTCCCCAATTTTATCCTTGGTTTAGAATCCTAAAAAGATTGACATTCTCCGATTCATTATTAGAATTCATTCTTCAGATTGAATGCCCAACTTTGTTCACATAAGTCTCTGCTTTAAATCTTGGATTTTCATGTTTTGTGCCTTGTTGCGATCACGTCAAATATACTAGTTGTACAAATAATAAAATGATAAATAGGATATCATTCCCAAGAGGATTGATGTATCAAGTAATAACATATCTACACGATCAAAGATGGATCAACCATAAAAGATTTTTGAGAATATGATTTAAATTATAAAATATAAATTAAACTACAAAATTGAATATTAAGAACTCAGAACATAGGACACTGTGAAATCAAGAATGCAAAGTGTATTGTTAATTTTTCCAATGTCTTCTTATAACTAACACTTCATTCATGTTATTGACAATTTTTTCATTAATTAATTATATCCTAATCTTGGTAATTCAATCCTTTACCCTATTAAAAACCCTAATCCCATAGTGATCTCTCACGGGGCAAGCATTAAGAACAAAAATTATGCGTAGTAGATTTCATAAGTCTATCCCTAGCTCATATAAAACACTACAATTAATCATATCAGAATCCTACACCAACATCCTTATATTGTCATGCAAGATTCATGTGTTTATCTATGAGTAATTAGTTCATAAACAAAACTAAGAATAGGAAAACATATTGATTGTATAACATAGAATTGAATATCAAATTACACGAAAGGAATAAACAAAATTAGGAATACATTAGCTCCATCTAACCCTTACATAGTTAGAAAAACTAAAGAGAAACATAAAAAGAACTAAGTAACTGGTCTCCATGGTGAAGCCTTGACCGTTCCTCCGCATTCTCTCCACAAAGTTGTTGTTCTGCCTCCAAGTCATCCAAGAATAATTAGGAAAACCCTAAAGGGTTTCTTTTTATAACAGAAGATCCATAGGCCTTCAAAAATGATGCTGCTCACGAAGTTTGCTCGTTGAAGTGAGCAAATACGATCTGCAATATGGTTTCATATTTTAGGCATAACTTGAGTCATACTAGTTCAATTGATGTGATTTTGGTCTCATTGTAAAGATAAAAGAGAGATTTACAACTTATATGAGTACATAAGATCCAAATCCATCATATTGGATACTAAAGATTGGCTGGAAGACAATTTCATGGAGATTTTCACTAAATCATTGTTCCTCATTTATCAATTTAAGTCCTTCTAACTTACTCATTGCTCCGATGTTTTGATTTAACAATTTAAACCTGAAAACAATATATTTTTACGTCAGAATCATATCAAAAATGAAAACTCCAAAGTCTTTTGTATTTAATAATATACACCATGTCTTTAATCATATTCATCAATATTTAGTATATTTTTGGTCCTTAAGGCATGATATAATCGATACCTAATAGCTTCATCAAATTATCATTCCAAAACTTAGATTTTCTCGTTATGCGCCCATATAAGTCGTTGCTCTAAATCATGGATTTTCTTGTTTAGTTCCCACACAAAGTTGTCGATTCAAATTTTGGATCTGCCTTGTGAGCTTTTCATTTTCTAACTCGCGGATCTATCTGATGTGATTGTTTGTCTTCTTTAGGAACAAATCCATGTCCCTCACCATAATGACTTCGCCATTGACGACTTTCGCGATTTTGTTCAGTCATTGGTTGAAGGCAACCTAGTGCTCTGATACCAAATGATGTCGAAAGTGTATAGAAAAGATGACTAAATAGAAATTTAGGATTTCATAAAAAAGTAACCCTTTAATTCTAAAATATAATTATCAAAATAACAAAATTTAACTCCTACAACAAGGGTCTTAAGCACTGTTTTATACACTCATTACAAATCAGATCAAAATCTAAAATCCAAAAAATAAATATAACCATAACTATCTTCTTTAAATAAGTAAATAAATAATTCAAAACACAAGTCAAATCTTAGATATTAAATCATGCGAAATTTGTTGGTTTCCCTTTTTTTCAAATAAATTGCAATTATATCTGTTCCTTCATTTGGACTTCTATTCACTCATAATCTGTTATATTTCAAATCGTAACATAAGATCAAAAAATTGCTTGGGCTATTTGCAAAATGACATGTATAAAACAAAATGAGTTTAATGTATCATGGTAGTCAACCTTAGAATCCGTTTTTTCCTCTTGTAGAGTTTGTTCTGTATAAAACAAAATGACATGTATCTCATAGGATGTAGGCTCCTATACAGTCGGCTTCTTGTATAATATACTGTCACAATGTTACAAGAGGGAAGGGAAGAGGCATCAACGTAGGATAGTTACATGTGATCGGCACTATACAATGCACTAAGACCCACCAATGCCAAAATTAAATACAATTATTATATGCTGACTACAGAGAATTAAGGTATAGCCGGCTTCCATCTTAAAATTAAATTACATACCTCGAAAATTAGTTGTCTGTATTGGGTTCCTCCTATAAATAAACTATGCCACAATGTTTAAAACCACAACTTCAACATTAGAGACAAATTACTCAAAAGGGAACAGGAAGAGGAAGAATGGCGAAGTCTATTAACATCAGCTTTGCTCTGATTTTATCATGTGTTCTGATGGCGATGTTTATAGCTGAAAGTCGACCAACGCCAACCGGTAAATCTGCAATTACCTTTTTAAATCAGTATTATACTTTTGAGTGCTACTATAGGAACATTGGTTTATAGCTTTTTAGGAAAGTACTGTACTTTATTGGAGGCAATATGTAGTTATGATAACAGACACATCATATAGTCACACTTAGTATGTTTGGATGAGTTTTTTATTTATTCCAAAAGCATTTTTTTTCAAGAAAAAGAAGTATTTCTCAACAGAATCTGTTTTGATACCTACTTTTAAAAAACAGCAGAAGTCATAAAAAAAAAAGTCAAAAACTTATTTTTTTGGAAGCTAAAAATATTAACTTTGAAAAAAAAAACCAGAATTCAAAAGCTAATTTCTTTTTTCAAAAACCAAATATTTTTTTAAAAATCTAAATAGCTTTACTTTTATAAAAATCACTTTTAAGATAAGTAAGACATCAAAAGAATATTTTTGGGAAGACAATCGAAACAGGCTCGAGATTGAGATGTTACTCATCTGACTAGTTTAGAATAAATGCAAGCTGTTTATAATTGTTATCAAGTGATTGGGAGAGGTAATATGAGAGAAGTGTGATATGATTATAAATTCTAAGATCATAGAAATAAACCACTATCTATCTGTTAAAGAACTACTTCAATCCAAAATCTTAAGGCATTGAGTGAGAGACTTTTTAATGATTTATATTATATTATCTAACACACCCCTTCACGCAAGAGCCCTTTGGGCTTGAAGCGTGGATATGACACAAGCCCATTATTGGTCTGCCTTGTGCTGCACAAGCCCATCTTTTGGTCTGTCTTGTGCTTTTCTTAATTCCACCTAAAGGTGGGGGGCGGCGAGCGAGGATCGAACTCGTGACCTTTGTGGTCACTGAAGCTCTGATACCATATTAAAGAACCACTTCAACCCAAAATCTTAAGACATTAGGTGAGGGACTTTTTAATGATTTATATTATATTATCTAACACTAACACTTGTATAAATCTTGCAGTTGCACACCCAATATGTACCACAATTCATGGTGTGGAAGAAGGTGAAACTTGCTTCAGCATCATTCAAGCGTTCAATCTAGATGAGAGTTCCTTCCTTGGCATCAATCCCAATATCAACTGTAATCGTATCTTTGTGGGCCAATGGGTGTGTGTGGCTGGCAAAGTGAATTGAGTTGTGCCAATAATCCAAATTAGATATATGTCCGAATGAATAAATGTACAATAAGGAGAAACAAGTTTTTCTCCATTCTTATATTATCACATTATATACAGTCTTAATTGATATGTTTAAATGTATGAAATAAGTGTATTCGATCTATGTCCAAGTAAATTAAGGTATGAAAAACTAAGAAGAAAGGAAGTTTTCTTCTTCATATTTATATTATTCTATCATCACAATTTGTCTGAAGTGATCGGTTTGAATGCATGAATGGATTGATACAAGTAAGTTTGATTCTCTCTTACATACATTTGGCAAGTTGAAATCCTAATCCTGATTTTTAACACTAAAAACAAAAGTAATTCCATGTACGAATGAGGAGTGTTCGATATCATATGTAACAAAGTTCATGGCGTGGAAGAAAGTGAAACTTGCACCCGCATCACTCAAACATTCAATCTAGATCAGCGCCACTTCCTTGACATTAATCCCAATATCAATTGTAACCTTATCTTTGTGGGTCAATGGGTGTGCGTGATGGTAAAGTGGTTTGAGTTTGTTGAGATATATAGTCCCACATTGGTTGTATGTTCAACTAATGTGGAGTTTATAAGGCCTTGGGCACTCCTACCATTTGAGTTAGCTTTTGGGGTAGTGTATCCCAAGATTCTTTAATGGCATGAGGGCCGTAACACAAGTTTCTTTGTGGATCTCTATTAGCACAGGTAGGTTGGGCCTGTTGCATCATCCACTTTTCAAGCCCAATGGGCTCTCGTGTGAGGGGGCGTGTTGAGATATATACTCTCGTGTGAGGGGGCGTGTTGAGATATATAGTCCCACACTTTGAGGACTTCAACTATGTCCAATTGAAAGAATGTATGAAGAAACGAAACTTTCTTATTTATTTTGTTCTATTATCTAATCTGATATGTTCGAATGCATGAGGGACTAACACAAGTAATTTTGATGCTCTCTGTTTTATAAGTTTGGCAAGTTGAAACCCTAATCCTAATTCCTAATACTAGTAATATTAGTAAAATAATTTCAATATACATATGAGAAATGGCAGGGAGAGAAGTTAATTACATGAAGTTTTTGACTGAAGGAGGAATTTTTTCATTTCGGGAAAAAATGAACCTAGTAAGGTTTGCAATCAGTTTTTTTTTTTTTTTTGTTACGGAGGTATATATATAAACCAAAGTTAAATCCGACTAACGAGTATGGAGTGAAGACAATTAATTACGAAGTTTTTACCCTTGAATAATTACAAAAAGACTATTTCCTAAATTTAAACTTATGACCTTTCAGTCATGAAAGTATATATTTTAATAAAAGTTAAGATCTGTTTTATATAAAGTTTAGAATAATTTATGTTAGTTAGGGTAATGCTTTAGAATTAATCATATAAAATAAATTAGGACTCAGTAAATTATTTATCTGTACTTATTAATTTTATAAGGGGACTTTTTAATATTAGTTACATTTGGGTTAGTTTGAAAATGTTAACATGATTTATTTTTAAAATAACATTAAACAATCTCTTGAATATTCAAACACTTCTGACTTGATGGAAGAGTTATCCTCAAACTCTGTTGAAATGTCTCTGACATTTAATCTCAAATTCTATAAATTATTAACTCTATATATGCATACTTAAAAAAAGACAAAAACGAATTCAAGAACACAAGACTGGTAGGCAACATTACGCTAGCATAGATTAGAAAGAGAACATTTAATTTGAATGTTTAGATGAGTTCATAATGGGGATCTGTGCCACGAACCCGGACTAAATGCCCATATGAGCCGGCTTACTTCATAAACCCGGTAAGAGGGCCCACACCAAACAAGCCCATCTCCTCAACCCGGAATAACCCATCGAATATTCCCCAATTAATACCTGAAACGGGCCGTAGTTATTTGATACGTAACCTCTGGTAACGGCCGACAAAGCATTGATGATCCCGCGTCATTACAGCTCAGCCACACCAATTCAAATCAGAGGCAGCCCCTATAAATAGGAGGGCTCCTCAATAGAACAAGGCACTTGATATTCGATACTCACACACGCACTATCACCACATTCATATACTTTGCAGTGATCAAGCTAGGCATAGGGATATCTTTTCCATAGATACCCCTGGTCAAGGCTATACAGTCCAAAGCGATCAATCAACCTAACAAAGGTTGAACATCTCTGTCCACAGGACAGAACATTGGCGCCGTCTGTGGGGATTGAACCCACGTCTATATCATGGTGGTTCACACACGAAGCAACAGCCAACCTAATCCACCTCTGGAACCAGTGTTGGAGGAAACAAACCAACCTCAACACCGGAGGGATGATGTGATGAACCACGATCATGTCCACATCAGTGAAGACATATCAGATTCTGCCTCTACTCCCTTGAGGCATGTGCAACGCCAAACAGAAATTCGGATGAATCCACCAGAACAAGCCAGAGAATTGGCAGGCAATATCGTCCGATCAACCGATCCAGAAGAATCTCGGTTGGCTCCCACAGCTCTTACGGTCATTCTACAGCACATGACGGAGATGGAAGACCGCTCTAACCGCCAACGTCAACACGATCTCCGCGTAATGCGCGAAGAGCATTCACGTGGGATCCGCGACTTGGAACGTCGGTTGAGAGGAATCATTGAACCTCGGCAAGAGGGTGAACGGGGCCATTCCTATCAACAGAATCAAGCCCAGCATGAACACAACCCCGTTCAAAACGAGCAGAATCAAGCCCAGCATGAACACAACCCTGTTCAAAACGACATCAATATAGCAGGACAAACCATCAATCCGGTTGCTACAAACCCCGTTCCTCCAGTAGAAACGGGTACACCAAGGAATCAGGAGGAGATACATCTCGACAGGGGTAGGCGCGAGGCTGAACCCGGCTCATATAAGAGACGGTATAGTAAGGGGCAATACAATAACAGTCCCTTCACCAGCACGATCTTGAATGCCCCTTTTCCTGAAGATTTTGATTCTGCTCGCTTACCAAAGTATGATGGAAGTCAAGACCCACAAGTTCATATCGATGCTTTCGATACCGACATGTACATCAGAGGAATTGATGAACCTCTCATATCCCGGATATTTGCAATTACCTTGACTGGAGCGGCGCAGGCATGGTTCTCCACCCTCCCTGCAAATTCCATCAGTTCATTCGATGAATTCGGTAAGCGTTTCCTTCTTAATTTCGCCACGAGCAAGAAACACCCCAAATCCGAGTTCGCACTCGGTAAAATACGGCAAAATCCTGGAGAAACCCTCCAAAAATACCTTAATCGATTCAAAGACGCCGCGCTACAAGTACCCAACTTGCCAGAGAACGTTCACGTTCACCTCATTGTTGCCGGTTTGGACGGATCATCTAGATTGGCCAAATCGATATACAAAGACCCTGTCAAGACACTAGAAGAATTCAGAACTCGATCTAAGAAATACTTAGAACTCGAGCAGATGGAGATAGCCAATGCCCAACCAGATGAAGCAAAGGGCATACTTCTGAAAGACAAAAACCCATTGACACAGCACCGAGATCGTAACGATTTCCGAAAAAAAGAAAACAGGCCGCGCATCCCGGACTCCAGAGATCGGATGGGGAAATATGACAAATATACACCGCTGAACGCCCCGAGATCGCAAATATGGAGAGAGGTGGCCATGACGGACATGCGAAAGGTGGAAAGACCCCGGCCTATATTTAACAGAGGCGGACTGGACAAGTCAAAATATTGCGCATTTCATGACGGACCCGGTCACACTACCGATCAATGCTGGGATCTCAGAGATGCAGTTGAAAAATTTGTAAGAGATGGTCGACTAAGGCAGTATGTGATCCAAACACAAGGAGGCAAGAATAACAAAAGAAAGTTTGACAACAGTCAGAGAAACAGGAATCCACAAGAAAATAAGACCCCATAAAACATCACTTCCGGGAAAGGTCCCAGTCAGGATGAATTCCCGGAAGTAGCCTTTGAATGCAACGTAATAAGCGGAGCCCTTGGAGGTGGTGGTGACACAATGAACGCAAGACGAAAATACCTAAGGGAAGTCTTCTCCGTCAGAGACCATCCCAATTTCAAGCAGGCACAACGAGAACAGGATCCTCCTTTGCTATATTTTACAAAGGAGGACATGCGAGGAATAATGCCTGGACATGTCGACGGACTCGTCATCGCAGGAACTATAGTCAACTGCCGGGTTAAAAAAATCTTCATTGATGCCGGAAGCAGTGCTGATATCATATTATGGGACGCATTCAAAAAAATGCATCTCGACGAAGAAGACCTGCACCCTTGCAGAACTGAACTAATTGCCTTCAATGGGCAACACACAACTCCCAAAGGATACATAGATCTAAGATTAACGTTGGGAACAAAAAACGCGTTTAAATCAGAACGCGTACGGTTCATAGTAGCCGACTTCCCCTCAGAATATAATGTGATTTTAGGTCGACCCACAATACATGAATGGGATATGATGGTATCCACCAAGCACCAAAAGATCAAAATGTTGAGTAGTACCAATGAAGTCATCACAGTCTGCGGTGATCAAAAAGAATCTCGAGGTTGTTACTTCGACACAGTAAAGGAGGCAAACCCCCCTCGAGCCCATCCAGGAGATAAATACATCCCCAACACCGGAGGGATGAAGGAAGGCAAGAGGAAAGCGGTAAATGTTGTTGAACTAGACATGAGGGAAGACACAGTCCCACGCCCAGAACCCGATGGAGAATTGGAAGACTTAACCCTGGGGGACAAACCCGGTCAATGCACTCGAATTGGCAAGTCCACTGATCCTTCCCTCAAAGCAGAAATTGCGGAGTTTCTCAGGAACAACAAAGATGTCTTTGCATGGACGTCATCTGAAATTCCGGGTATCGACCCGGAATTCTGTTGCCATAAATTATCAGTCCACCCGGGATCAGTGCCGATATCCCAGAGAAAAAGGAAGTTAGGACCAGAACGACAACAAGTTTTGGCAGATCATGTCAAGGAACTGCTGGAGGCGGGTTTCATTCGAGAAATACAATACACCACATGGTTGGCCAATGTTGTGATGGTCAAAAAGCCAAATGGCAAAACGAGGGTCTGCACCGACTATACAGACCTAAACAAAGTTTGTCCCAAGGACTCATACCCAATGCCCAATATAGACCAGCTGGTCGACAACTCGGCCGGTTTTCAACTTTTGTCCTTCATGGACGCATATTCGGGATACAACCAGATCCCAATGTATCCTGAGGACCA